>WNWK01056880.1:0-10889 GCA_009830355.1 Cherax destructor
CCCCTTCTGTTCCTCATCTCCCCCATTATCTTCCTTCTGTTCCATCATCCCCCCACTATCTTACCCTTCTGTTCCATCATCTCCCCCGCACTATCTTACCCTTCTGTTCCATCATCTCTCTCCCACTATCTTATCCTTCTGTTCCATCATCTCTCCCCCACTATCTTCCCTTCTTTTCCCATCATCTCCCCCCACTATCTTTTCTGTTCCATCATCTCTCCCCTATCTTACCCTTCTTTTTCCATCTCTCCCCCCACTATCTTACCCTTCTGTTCCATCATATCTCTCCCCCCTATCTTACCCTTCTGTTCCATCATGTCTCTCCAACTATCTTACCCTTCTGTTCCATCATCTCTCCCACTATCTTTCCCTTCTGTTCCATCATCTCCCCCAACTATCTTACCCTTCCGTTCCATCATCTCTCCCCATATCTTCCCCTTCCCCTTCAACATCTCTCCCCCACTATCTTACCCTTGTGTTCCATCATCTCTCTCACTATCTTCCCCTTCCCTTAAACATCTCTCCCCACTATCTTACCCTTCTGTTCCATCATCTCTCCACTATCTTACCCTTCTGTTCCATCATCTCTCCCCCCACTATCTTCCCTTCTGTTCCATCATCTCTCCCATTATCTTACCCTTCTTTTCCCATCATCTCTTTTCCCTATCTTACCCTTCTGTTCCATCATCTCTCTCCCACTATCTTACCCTTCTTTTTATCATCTCTCTCCCACTATCTTACCCTTCCGTTCCATCATCTCTCTCCCACTATCTTCCCCTTTCCCCTTCAACATCTCTCTCCCACTATCTTACCCTTGTGTTCCATCATCTCTCCCCACTATCTTACCCTTCCCTTCAACATCTCTCTCCCACTATCTTACCCTTCTGTTCCCGGTGGTCTGGTGGCTTGAGCTCGCTTCACACCGGAGGGGGGGGTTCGTTCCCCGGCAGGGGGAAACATTTCGACGTGTTTCCTTACCCTTTGTCATGTTCACCTAGCCAAATAGGTACCTGGGTTGTTAGTCATTGGTGGGGGTCGCACCCTGGGGGACAAGTTTAAAAAGGACCCCAATGGAAAAAAGGGCAGACAGCCCTCGATGACGCTCTGACTTTCTTGGGTTATCCTGGGTGGCAAACCCCCCGGGGTTAAAAATCCGAAAAATCTTATCTTATCTTATCTTATCATCTCTCTCCCACTATCTTCCCCCTTCTGTTCCATCATCTCTCCCCCACTATCTTCCCTTCTGTTCCATCATCTCTCTCCCACTATCTTACCCTTCTGTTCCATCATCTCTCTCCCACTATCTTACCTTTCTGTTCCATCTTCTCTCCCCAACTATCTTTCCCCTTCTTTTCCCATCATCTCTTATTCTTGTGCTGGGGGGTTCTTTGAAATAGATTTGGTTATAAAAAAGATGAGCTTGGTTGTTGGTAGCTTTTTAAGGGCGTTGGTTTATATGGGAGCTGAGACCCTATCCCTATTGACTGCTATCCAAACCCGGGTGGAACTTTTTGCTAGGCTCGCACGGCACTGGGGCTTAAAAAGCGGGCCTATGATTGGCTAATCCCCAGATCACATGGGAAGAGGTTGGTGATCCGTGAACAGCCGGGGGTGCAGCCGTTGAAATACGAACCGTACAGCTCGGGCATGCTACGTATGGCGTCTCGACATACAACTATAAAAACCCTTAAGGACAACAGGCAACAACTCTCAGCTGATTCTATACAATGTAAAATTACACAACAGTTGAACATTATACTTCACATGGATATTATCGTAACGGAACAATCACATTACTATATGATGCATCATGATTTGGGAATTAACTAAATGAGCTCTTTTCCCTAGAAAAATCATGAAAAAAGAAAAAAAAAAATTTATATGTCGATCGTCGAATCGTCTTCATGTGATCTACAATTCTGAAAATTTATTTAAAAAGAAGGTAGTGATTAACAGACAAGGTAGATCTGGTCCCTCAAATCTATACTTTTAAAATTCTCAGAATTTCGGGGGAAAAACGTGAACACAAAAAAATTTGGTAATACTAAGTAGATTTTTAAACACACAGTTAAACGCTTACTACATATTTATCTATACGGGTTTTTAAATTTAAACCCCAACTCTGCTAGGGTGAGATTGATATAGGCTGTATAATTATTTTTGGGTGGATCAAACTCTGTTACAATGGGTAACTCAATTTTGATTGAGGAGGATCTCACTGGTATCTACAAATGATACTTGAGGGATTTCTTAACACTTGTCTTTGTTTTAGGGAAAAACGACATTCAGGTTGATCTGACGGTTTAGGGGGTAGAAACAGCAACAGGAGAAATATCAGATTCTGTCCCCACTTGTCTGATTGTCAGGGCCCTTCTCATCATCCCCATACTAACTTCATATGATCAAAAATTCGTTTCCCTTTAAACGGGCCCGTACTAATTTCTCTAATTTTAAACTTGTTGCCATTAATATTTTCGATTTCTCTATAAAGGACCAGCAAACTTTTGATCGATTTTTGGCATTGCTAAAGGTTTTTTGGAATTAAACAACATGACTCGTGACCCTACTTGAATTTTGGTTGGTTTGACTCTAGTATTAGTTACTCTGGGTAAATTCTGCTGTTGACTTAAAATTGTTTCTCAATTCGTCTGAAAACACTTTGGGCTTGCCCCTGGTAAAAAACTGCTACGAAATCATCTGGATTGTAAGTCTTTTTCGGATTGGAATATAACATTTCATAAAAGCGCTTATCGACACCGTACGGTGCATAATGGGGGGTATAAATTATAAAAGCTTTAAAAAGCAAAATTTATTGCACATTAACATCAGGAATGACTTCATCCCAGGTTCACTATTGGGATTGATGGTAGCTCTCAAAACGTCAAGGACTTTCTTATTCTTTTTTCTGCTAACCCATTACTGGCAGGATGGTGTGGAACAATGGTTGATTTTTCTTTTTTAGTGTACACAAGTTTTCTAGGATCTTTTAAAAAATTTCCCTCCATTATCTGTTTAAGGGACTTAGGGGGGTGGTATGTCTGCAGATTACATTCCTTAAACCCGCTTTTGCTACTTTTAAGCAGTCTTATCTGGGATAGGAACTAACTCACAATATCTGGTAAAGTGATCGACCATCACACCGGATTTTTGTTTCCACTGGGGGAACGGGGGAAAGTTGGTCAACAGACCCTTTTTGGCTTTTTCCCCCCGGCTCACTAGTGGGAAAGATTTGGATTGGATTAGGAAAGAAACCCCATTACCTTTATTTTTTCATACAGACACTCATTTCTTGACATACCCCAGTAATATCAGTGGACATCCCCCAAAAAAAAGTATTTCAATCTGGCTTGTTTCTAAACACCCAAACCGGGATGTGCAACACCGGTACACCCGGAAATTTGTCCAATTTCCTTTCATAGTGACTGTGGAATTCAACTGGTATCTTTCTTTTTAGGATTACCCATTTCGGTAGTGCGTCAGAAATTCTTGGTTCATGACAAAGCCCACTGATGGGTGCTGAGGGGGCTTCCAAGAGAATAAGGTTTTCCCTGGGCAGGAACCCGAATCACCCGGGCCAAAAGGGGGTCTGTTCTTTGAAAAAAATCTTTATCCTGGGCCTAAATGGAGGATCAGCAGTTACTACAATGACATGTTCGAAAAAGCCCCTTTTAATTTCATTGGTTTTGGGAGGGAAAATGTTCAAGGGGGGGTTGAACTCTTGAATGGTCAAGGACCATCTGGCAAGTCTTCCAGGGGGTTTTTTATTCTGGAATAAGGGTATCAATGGGGCATGATCTTTTTAAGGGCGTGAAAAAGGGTATTTTGGTAAATGATATCTCGGAAATGTTTTAAAAAAGACCAAACTATAGCTAAAACTTCCCTCAAATAACTGTGTAATTACGTTCAGCTTTAGTAAAAAAACTCGGCTAGGAAATGCAATTTAAACTCTTAAACTGGGGTTTTCTTTATGCACTGGGGCTGGGATCCCCCTTTTCCCACTGAAGGAATGAACAGGCTTGGTGGAGTGGAAAAGGGCTCTCCCCCGGGTGAAATAGATAACACTATAACATTAAATACTAGCAAGGGAGAAAGGGGTCTACTATCTCTTACAATATATAATAATTTCTCGACAAACAACGATTTCTTTAAGGGGTTTACTGTCAACTGGGATAATATCACTATCTGGAACACAACAACAACAGACACTCTAGTAAACAAGCTGCTACGGGGGCCCTCTTTCTTAGGCGGCAAAATGACATCAAAGATGGCAAACTCATTTCAAACAGTCTTTACTCAACAAGGCTCCCCCGGGAGGGAAATACCACTTGAACCCAAAACCATCACAGGGGTAGTACATATCCTGTGTGCAATTATGACTGGATTCAGACAGGAGTAACAGTTTTCAGTGGCTTGACCGCTCCTTCCCTTAATACGTAATGCACAAAGCTATCGGGGCTGAATCTGAACTTCACATTCCCCCAATTTTTATAACCCCTTTAAACTGTGAGAATAAACACATTTTCTCAAAAGCTAGATACTGTCTTTCAGTCGGGAAGGAACTATCAGGATCACGGGAAAACTATATTGACTCTGTGGCTGGGTAGGTCTAGCAGTCGGTAAAAAACATCATGGAAATTTTTGAGGTTTTTTGGACCTTTTAAAAGACTGAATTCCGTCATTGGGTATCTTTTCTTTGAGGTAAGTGAGACAAACTTGCAATGAAAAAATTTCACAAAAACTAAGTCAGGTAAAAAAGAGAATGGCAAAATATTCCAGTACACAATTAGTTAAAATGGAAATTAAACAAATTCATTGAATTAGATGCCAAAAAAAAGGGTTAAAACAACTAATGTACACTGCATAAGGAGGTAAAACTCACTGAATTTTGACTGTAAAAATTTAAGGGAAATTTCTTTACAAATTTCCAAAAAAAAGGCAATATGAATACTGTATGGATTAACTTCAAAGTGATTTTCTCTACTGGAATTCAAACAAAAACTGGGTTTTAAAAAATAAATCAATAAAAATGGAATTACAATCAATAAATTGTATCAACTGGAAAATACTGGAAAAAAAATTTTTTTTTAAAAAAAAAATGACACTAGAATTTAATATGCATTGCTGGCAGAAAAAAAAAATATGGCTTACAACTTGCATTGAATTATTAGCCTTGTCAAAGGGTAACACAGGTAAAATGGGTTAAAGTACACAACCTTTTGCCCAAAAAAAACAAGAGCAAGCAATCCCACTGGAGAATAATTTTAAAAATCTAATCAATATGTGGTATTGTATAAACAATTTACTGCATCAATTAAAACAATATTGCACTGGGCACAAGTAGAATGAACACTTTAACTCTTAGTTTAATTGAAATAACTAAAATGAAAATAAAAGAATAATGAATATTACTTTACTTTAAATATGAAAGGTTTTAAAAGTGAATTTGTTCAAGGAATTTTTTTGATAAGATCAACAAAGGAAAAATAATACACAAACTGAAATAAAGATAAAAAATTACAGTTTTGCAGGGAAACACAACACAATAAAATTCAGTCAGTGAATTTTATAGTTTTGCAATAAAAAATCTTGCATGTAAAAATATGTATAAAGAGATAGTTCTTGCTTCAGACAAAATATGTTCAATAAAAAGGTTCTGCAAAATTAAAAAAAAAAAAGGGGGGGCCCGGTACAAAAAAAAATGTATACTGTCTAAAAAGGGAAATTTAAAAAAGGTGAGATACGGCACAAAAAATTTAAAGAGACACACGAAAAGCTCACGGGAAAAAGGGAAAAATGCAACTAAAACACTGGGGCATAAACAATAAAGGGAAATATTGCACAGACACTGCATAAAAACACAAGGGGGAAAGCAATGAGAGGGAAAAATTAAAAAACAGGGAATTAATAATGAACAACACTGCAATAATATCCCCAAAACTGAAATAATAATGAATTAATCAAATACTGCACACAAAAAAAAATAAAATTGGCACACAAAAATACTTACTGCAGGTTTAGAAAATTTCACAAAAAAACATAGATAAAAAAGAGACCGAAGCCCCATTGAATACTGAAAAAAATATTTGAAATGAATTTACATGAAACTGAAACACAAATCCAAAAAAGTCCCAAAAAATTTTTACCCTTTAAAAGTATCACACACACAATGTCTATACAGAATAGTCTCTCTACTGTTGATAAATGAACGGGGAATGTATGTAGAGGAGAATAATTTTCCCGGTCGCTGGCTGTGATGGCTGCTGGGATCTTGGGGAAAAGTGCCCCCAAGGGGAAATCACACAGCAAGCTTTTACTTTGGCGCTCTGGGAGAAGGAAGACACACTCGACTTGCTATGTGAGCCGGAAACAATGCTGGTGGTACCCAAGATAGGGTACAAAATATCACAAGTATTGGCTGGTAGAATTTGGGTTGTTTACACTCCAGAGTGAGCCGGGGAGCATGGGATGACGTCACGCTGCTCGGCTCCCCGGGGCACCCACGCTGAGACCTTTTCGATGACGTCACGGCGTTTGGGCCCGTTTCACTAATTCTCACGGCCTTGGAACCACTAACCCAGGTGGCGTTTTGTACAATAAGCCACAGGAATGGTGAATATCACTCTGACAAGCGTCCGGCGCAGGCCCCATTGGAGACAATACTTCAAGGGAAATGGCTTACTTGTATAACTGGCTTTCCCGAAGAAGCTGGCTTAGCCCCTGGACTGGTGGACCTGAATGCTGTTTCTTGCCCCACAGCAGTGAAAGGGGAAATGAATGGATGGCAGGGGCCTGGATGACTGTAAAGGGGGCTTAGGCTCTTTCCCCTAAAGTGGCTTTTCTTGGTGGCTTTTAAAAACCCAGATCAACTCTTCGGAGGTTTTCTTGCAATTAGAAGCCCCGGGGGGGCTGGAGACACTGCCAGAAGGGGGTCTTGGATGACGACAAGGGGTGAGGAAGGTGAGGTAACGGGTTGGGTGATGCTGGTCTGGGGGACGCTGGAGGACCCCCGCCGGTTCTTCTTCTTGCTCTCAAATTTTGCTCTGATTACCAAAATCTAGGCCCACACGCTGCCCCCCATTTTTTGCTGTGGGGGTTCTTTGCATAGATTTGGTAATATAATAAAAAATGAGCTTGGTTGTTGGTACCTTTTTAAAGAGGCGTTGGATATATGGGAGCTGGGGCCCATGCCTATGTCTGCCTGCTATGCCTACCCAGTGGAACTGCTTGCTAGGCTTAGGCACTGAGGCATTCAAAGGGCAGGCCCATGATTGGCTAATGCCGAAACACATGGGTGAGGTTGGGGATCAGGGAAAGCCTTGAAATACGAAACCCTACAATCTTACCCCCTTTTGTTCCATCATCTCTCTCCCTTTTTTTACCCCTTTTGTTCCTCATTTTCTCCCCCTATCTTCCCTTCTGGCCCCTCATGTCTCTCCCCTATCTTACCCTTCTGTTCCATCATCTCTCTCCCCCTATCTTACCCTTCCGCCCCTCATCTCTCTCACACATCCCGTTAAATCTTATACTGTTTTATTCCTTCTTCCTCCCTCCTCCCTTCCTTCCTAACAACCTTCCTCCCCCCTCCCTTCCTTCCCCAATCCCTCCTCCCTCCTCCCTTCCTTCCCCAACTCCTTCCTCCCTCCCCCCTTCCTTCCTAACTCCCCTTTCCCCCCTCCTCCTTTCCCTTTCCCAACTCCATTCCTCCCTCCACCCTTCCTACCTAACTCCCCTTTCCCCCCTCCACCCTTCCTTCCTAACTCCCTTCCTCCTCCTCCCCTTTCCCTTCCCAACTCCCTCCCCCTTCCTTCCTAACTCCTTTCTCCCTCCTCCTTCCTTCCTAACTCCTTCCTCCCCCCTCCCCTTTTTCCCAACTCCCTTCCTCCCTCCTCCCCTTTCCCTTTCCCAACTCCTTCCTCCCCCCCCCTTCTACCTAACTCCTTCCTCCCTCCACCCTTCCCTTCCCCAACTCCTTCCTCCCTCCTCCCCTTCCCTTCCCAACTCCCTTCCCCCCTCCACCCTTCCTTCCTAACTCCCCCTTTCCCCCCTCACCCCTTTCCCTTTCCCAACTCCCTTTCCCCCTCCCCCCCCCTTTTTTTCCCCCCTCCACCCTTCCTTCCTAACTCCTTCCCCCCTCCTCCCTTCCCCTAACTCCTTCCTTCCTGACTACCTTCCTTTCTGACTCCCCTTTCCCTTTCCCTTTCCCGCTCCCCCCCTTCACTCCCCTTCCATCCCCCCTGACTCCCTTCCTTCCTTCCCGACTCCCCCCCTTCCTTCCTGTCCTTCCATCCCTCCCCGACTCCCCTTTCCCTTTCCCTTTCCCGACTCCCCTTTCCCTTTCCCTTTCCCGACTCCTTCCTTCCTTCCTGACTCCTTCCTTCCTTCCCACTCCCCTTTCCCTTTCCCCCCTCCTTCCCTTCCCCCGCTCCTTCCCTTCCTGACTCCCTCTCTTCTGACTCCCTTCCCCGTGGCTCCATTCCCTTTCCCTCCCTTCCTTATTGCCTTCCTTCCTTCTGACTCCCCCCTTCCCGACTCCCCTTCCCTTTCCCTTTCACTCCCCTTCCTTCCTTCCTGACTCCCCTTTCCCTTTTTTCCCGACTCCCCTTCCCTTCCCTTTCCCGCTCCCTTCCCTTCCCTTTTTACTCCCTTCCTTCCTTCCTGACTCCCCTTTCCCTTTTTTCCGCTCCTTCCTTCCTTCCTGTCCTTCCTTCCTTTCATCCCCCCTTCCCCCTTCCTTCCTCCTACCTGACTCCCCTTTCCCCCCCCTTCCTTCCTGACTTCCTTCCTTCCTGCTCCCTTCCTTTCTTCCCGACTCCCTTCCACCGTGACTCCCTTCCTTCCTCCATCCCGTTCCTTCCCTTTCCCTTCCGATCCCCCCTTCCCGCTCCCTTCCTTTCTTCCCGACTCCTTCCTTTCTTCCCGACTCCTTCCTTCCTGTCCCCCCCTTCCCCACTCCTTCCCCCATGACTCCCTTCCTTCCTCCATCCCCTTCCTTCCCCTTCCTGACTCCCTTCCCTTTTTTCCTGACTCCCTTCCACCGTGACTCCCCTTCCCTTCCTCCATCCCTTCTTGATTACCTTCCTTCCTTCCTGACTCCCTTCCTTCCCCCTCCCCTTTCCCTTTTTTCCTGACTCCTTTTTCTTTGTCCCTTCCCTTCCCGACTCCCCTCCTTCCCGACTCCCCTTTCCCCCATGACTCCCCTTTCCCTTTAAACCATCCCCTTTCCCTTCCTTCCTACCCTTCCTTTTTCCTGAAAACCCTTTCCCTTTCCCTTTCCCGACTCCTTTCTTTCCTAACTCTATCCTTCCCCTCCCCTTCCTTCCTGACTCCCCTTTCCCTTTTTAACTCTTTCCTTCCCAATTCCCCTTTCCCTTTCCCGACTCCCTTCGTTCCCAACTCCTTCCTTTCTGACTCCCCTTTCCCTTTCCCGACTCCCTACTTTCCTAATTCTCTCCCTCCCCCCTTCCTTCCTTCTCTCCCCCCCCTTCCTCCCTCCTCTATTTCCTCCCCCTCTTCCTCCTTCCCTCCCTCCCCTTTCCCCCCTCCCCCCTTTCCCCCCCTTCCTTACTCTCGCCCCCCTTCCCTCTCTCTCTCCTTCCCCCTTCCTTCCTCTCGCTCTCCTTCCCTCCCTTCTTCCCTCCCCCCCTCCCCCCCTCCTTCCCCCCCTCCCTCCCTCCCCCCTAACTCTCTCCCCCCCTCCCCCCCTCCCCCCCTCCCTCCCTCCCTCCTCCTTCTTCCTCCCCCCCTCCCCCCCTCCTCCCTCCCTCCCTCCCTCCTCACAACAAAGCTTTTAAGAAAATTAAATAGTTATGTTTACCAGTCAGTGTGTCCAGGTGAAATTTAAAAGCTGTGTGATTCAGTGTTACCGAGTGAATGTACACGCTGTTCGTCAGTTTACCAGAGTGAATGTACACGCTTGTGATTCAGTGTGTACCAGAGTGAATGTACACACGCTGTGTCGTCAGTGTGTACCAGAGTGAATGTACACACACTGTGTGCGTCAGGGGTACCAGAGTGAATGTAAAACACTGTGTCGTCAGTGTTTTCCAGTGAATGTACACGCTTTTATTCAGGGGTACCAGGTGAATGTAAAACGTGTTGGGGTCAGTGTGTACCCGAGTGAATTACACACACTGTGTGCTCAGTGTGTACCAGTGTATGTATACACGCTGTGTGCGTCAGTGTGTCCAGAGTGTGTACTCCCCTGTGTCGTCAGTGTCCAGGTGAATGTACACGCTGTGTGTGTCAGTGTGTCCAGAGTGAATGTACACGCTGTGTGTTCAGTGTGTCCAGAGTGAATGTAAAACGCTGTTCGTCAGTGTGTCCAGAGTGAATGTACACACCTGGGTTTTAGTGTGTGAGTGAATGTACACCTGTGTGATTCAGTGTGCCCGAGTGAATGTAAAACGCTGTGTGCGTCAGTGTTCCAGGTAATGTCACACGCTGTGGCCCCTCAGTGTGTCCAGGTGAATGTCACGCTGTGCGTCGTTGTCCAGAGTGAAATTTTTTGCGTCAGTGCCAGGTGAAATTCACACGATTGTCGTCAGCGTGTCCAGATTTTACACCTGGTGCGTCAGGGGTACCAGAGTGAATATAAAACGCTTTTGCGTCAGTGTGTCCAGGTGAATGTAAAACGTTGTGTGCGTCAGTGTGTCCAGGTGAATGTACCACGCTGTTTTCGTCGGGGGTACCAGGTGAATGTAAAACGCTGTGTCGTCAGTGTGTACCAGAGTGTATGTACCCCCGCTGTGTGGGCAGTGTGTCCAGAGTGTGACACGCTGTGTGCGTTGTGTGTCCAGAGTGTATTCCCCCGCTGTTGCGTCAGTGTGTGGTGAATTACACACGCTGTGTGCGTCAGTGTGTACCAGAGTGAATGTACACACCGGGGGTGT
>WNWK01056881.1:0-10889 GCA_009830355.1 Cherax destructor
CTGCAAAAAATTAGATGGGGCTCTGCTTAACAGTGTATGATGGGATTTTTTTAACAGTGTAGATGGGGCCCCATCATACATGTATGATGGGGCTCATCTACAGTGTATGATGGGCTCTCATCTACAGTGTATGATGGGGCTCTGCATATACATTATGATGGGGCTTTATCAAATTATGGGGGGGTTCATCATACAGTGTATGATGGGGTCTGATCATACAGTGTTGATGGGCTCTACATCATACAGTGTATGATGGGGCTCTATCAACAGTATCCCTCGGTTTCGTTTTAAAATCCCCAGGGGAGGCACTAAAACAAAACACACGAAAACTAAACCCCATTTTCCCCATAAGAAATAATGGAAATTAAATTTAAACCCCTTTGACACCCAGGAGTATTAAAAAAAATTTTTTTTAGAATTAAATATAGATTTACATACAAAAAGAATAACAAATAAATATAAAGCACTAATAACTGTATAAATGAACATTTAAATCACACTTACTTTTAGGTCTTTTGGGGATGGAAGATGGAGAGGGAGAGGGGGGCGAGTTTATTTTGGGAGGCAGGACAAATGCTTCAATTTGACACTAGTATCATCTCTATGGCTTTTTATCTATCACAATTCATCTAATATGACATAATAAACAATATAAATAACAAAAAAACGTGATATACACTCTAGAATGAATAAAATATGTGTCTCATTACGAATGTGGTGGGGGCATACTCGGTCATTGAAAACATCTTCCTATTCTTTCCTCCTTCAGCGCATTAGAAAAAGAAAAAAGGGGGAGTTTGTAATGCTAACTGCTTGATCACTTATTTCAGTCTTTCCCAAGGTGAACAGGAATCATTCCTGTCCGGGTTTTGGCGGCAACAAAAAAAGGGCAGCAGCAGCAACAACAACAGCAGCAGCAGCAGCAGCAACAACAACAACTGGTTTTTGACAAAACTACAAACTTCTCACTCTCATTCTCCCGTTTATTTTTTTAATCTTGTTTACTCACCTCTCCTCACATTAAGACTGCCTCTTACCACCCTGCCCCATCCCACTCCTCTAACACTGCCTAACCCCCAACAAACAAGCACCACTGCCTCTCATCACCACTGCCCCACCACCATTGCCTCTCACCCCCCTGCCTCCCCCCACTGCCTCTCACCACCATTGTCTCATCACCACTGCCTCTCACCACTGCTTCTCATCACCACCACTGCCTCCCATCACCACTGCCTCTCACCACCACCCTCCCATCACCCTGCCTCTCATCACCCTGCCCCACCACCACTGCCCTCACCACCACTGCCTCTCACCACCCTGCCTCTCACCACCACTGCCTCTCATCACCACCCCCCCCCACTTTCCTACAATTTCTTTCTTTAATTCTTGGTGTTCCTCACTTTCTTTACCAAAGGTGACACTAGGATTTTGGGCCTTTTTGGGGCTTATTTAGCAGTCACACAAATAAAAAGGGCCAAAAACAATGGATTTTAAAAGAAATCTTTTGTATGCCCAGGATAATGTTCACTCAACCAGAAACAATGCTACACTGCCTGAGAAGGCGTGGGGGCGGGCTTGGCTTTGTGGGGCCGGCACGGACGGGTTCGGACCAAGCACAAAAAGGGGGAAGGAATCACACGAAAACGGGGGTAATTTTTTCCCAAAAAACTGCACGAAAACTGAAATACACGAAAACAGAAAAAAAATGGAGGGATGACTGTACAGTGTATGATGGGGCTCTGCATCATACAGTTATGATGGGCTCTAAACAGTCATACAAGGGATGCAAAACCATCCTTCACTTGCTCATATTCAGCAAAGTTTAATCCTTTCGGGTTATTGGTACTATCAGCTTACGCCCTGGGGTTATTGGACTAGTCCCAAAAATTCTACCCCCTCAAATCAAGCAGAAACAGGCTGTTGGCCTAGATGTGATAAAAGGGGGTTTGCGGTCAGTGTGCGCAGTAAAAAAAATTCCTGCACCACACAGTGCATAATGGGGAAAAAAACACCGTTTTTGGTTTAAAACAGCGACTTTGCAGTCTATTTTCGTATGGATTTATTGATGTATTCTCGTTTTCGTGGGCTTTTGATAGATTGGAAAATATTCGAACTAGAGATGTTTTGATTGGTTTGACAATGACAAGTACCTTAAAAAGAGCTCAAAGAGCGAAAATGTTCGATTTTTAGTGTTAAAAATTTAAAAAAATCACCCCTGCGTAAACCATCAACTGGCGAGTCACATATTTTGCACAAGTACTCTTATATTATTTATACCATTTTTACAATGATGCAGTTGTATACATAACAGAAATCTTCTTTTTTTTGAGAAAAAAAATTCAAAAAGAAAAGCAAAAGTAATGTAAGGGGGGCCGGGGAAAAGTGATAATGAACAGAAAAGATGTTATTTTAATGCCAGGAATGTCTGCCTTGTTTATTCTGGCCCCTTTTTTAAATTGGCATCGTTTGAAATTTGTGTAAATTGGCCAAAAAGCCTTTTTTTGCCCACTATTTTGGGTATTGTAATTGGTAAATAGGCGGTTTTTGTACTCAATCGACAGAAGAAATGGAGTTCAAAAGGGAAAAAGCTATGATTTTAGGGACTGGAACTTGGAATTGGCCCAAAATGGGAAAGTTCAAATCGCCAATGCGAAACATTTCGAAACCATAACTTTGTTTTTTTCTCCAAAAACCACCCTGCATCCTATAAACTGAAGGGGGGGTGAGGGGGCCCTAAGTTTCGTGGGGGGTGGGCTGTAGCTCTCCCAGACACCCCTCCCCAACCATTGAAACTAAAACAAGTCTTATAAGCCACATCTTATAACCCCCGAAATACAATAAGTATTAAAATTAACAGTTGAATAACGGATGTTCTGCCTTTCCTCACTTGGAAACGACCAAAAAAAAACTACATTTATTCTAGTTTCTCAAGACGAGCACAGCCCCAGGTATTACATCCCAGGAAATTCTACACTTCCTAACCTAAAAGCATGACCTAATTCCACCTATGGGTTTGTCAAGGTGACCCCCTTTTACTGCTTCCCTCACCGCTTATTCTTTCCAAGACAGATGGACTGATTACATCAACTCCAAGCAAAGGGAATGATTACCTCAAACTCCTTCTGATCTTCACCACTCTTTTTGTATGGACTTGAAGCCACTGTGGAAAACGTTTCCTCAATAAAGATACCCAAGTTGCACATGTGTTAGTTTATCAACCTGTCACTTCTCTAACCCTTTATCAATTACATTTTTTTGAGCAGAATGGGCAAGACAGTGAATGAACAAATGATTGGAAATTGTTTTCCCTTTTTTTGGTCACCCCCCATGGTGGAAGAAAAATGGTTTTAAAAAAAGAGGGGAAATTAAACTGTATGTTTAACATCTCTTTTTTATATGTTTTAAATGTGGTTTAAAAAAAGCATTTTAAGTGTGCCACACACTGTACAGTCATACCCGGTTAAGATATTAATCCGTAAAGGGGGATATTTTTCCGAATCAATCGTTAACCGAATAAATTTTTTCCCTAAAAATAATGGAAAAAAAAAATTAACCGTCCAAGACTTCCAATAGTAGTAAAATAAAATTTTTTTTGAACTTTTTGACATTAAAAATACAAAATTTAAAAATTTTAAAAAATATACATGTAAATATAGTACAATAACATGTCACTTACATTTATTGAAGAGTTGTTGATTGGGGGGGGGGGAGGGGGGAAGGGGAGTAGTATGCTAGTGTTTGGAAGGTGGGTAGTATGCTAGTGTTTGGAAGGGAAAACCCTTCCTTAACACTCGGGGACCAAGTTTTTCTGGGGTTCCCCTTTTCTTTTAATGCCACTAGGACCAGCTTGAGGTAGTGGACCTCTCTCAACAATAAATCTGTCCAGGGGCTCTGTGTCTGGCGATTCTTTCACACATCCCTGAAATGACACACCACTGTGTCATTGTACGGGTTTTCCAGCACGGCCTGCAACAGCATGGTTAGGGTGATATTCATCCATAAAGCCTTCCCCTCAGTCCTTTGGGGGACAGATCTCCTAACCCGAAAAAAGGACCTTCTTCCATCTCGGCCACCCCCCCCCTCTGAACCCTTGTCCTGACCTGTGGTCTCTTTTTGCAGTTCTGTTAACTTCAGATCTTCAGGGGGTTGCTCTTTTGGTCCTCCACCAACTGTTCCACATCCTCACCACTCACCCCCAACCCCAAAACTTGCCCATTTCCCCAAAATTTCTTCCACAAAAGGCTCAGGGTTCTGAGGCTCACCCCCAAACCTTCAAAATCCCTCTCTAGGACACAGTCTGGCCACAATTTTCCCCCGGCAGGTTCAAAGTCCGGGAGTCCTCCTCCCAAGCCTTCCTATAAGGTTTACACAAAACAGGATATGGAAATGGTTTTCCAAAAGTCTCTTAGGTTATTCATGTCGGGTCACATAAAAACACTTTTAAACATTGCTTTGGTGTAAAATTTTTTGTTTGAAATGACCTGCTGGCAATGGGCTGGAGGAGAGGGTATTTGGGGGGAAAAACTTCACTTTGATGAATTTAAACTCCTCCCCCAAATTTTTTTACCAAATTTTTGGGGATGACAAGGGCATTGTCCATTATCAAAAGGACTTAGGTGGCAAATTATTTTCCTGGGATATTTTTTACACTGGGGCCAAAATCCCCTTTAACCACTCTAGAAAAAAATCCTTTTACCCATGCCTTTTTTTTTGACCCCATCACACACAAGTTAGACTTGGTGATAGCGCATCTGCCAAACACTCAGGGATTTTCAAAAAAAAACACCATTAAAAAGGTTCCCCTTTTAAAACACCACTGGCATTAACAAACATCAAAAATTTGCCTGTCTTTCATAGGCTTATGTCCTGGCTGGCCTTTTCCTCTGAGTAATGGGTCCTGTTGGGCATTTTTTTTCCCAAAAAAGGCCTGTTTCATCACAATTAAACACTTGTTGGGGGGGGGTTTTAATCTTGTACTCGGTTCAGGCACATATTTTTCACCGCACTTTTGTCAGAACTGGCTGCCTCACCATGCCTCACAACACTATGTATGCCCCCTTATTCTTAAATTTTGAAACCCCCCCCTGCTGGCTTTTCGCCACTTGCACCGTTGCAGGCATTTTCTTAAAGAGATCACATGCAACTCCCTTTTTTTTCAATTTTGCCTCAAAAACTATCTGCTGCTAACTGTTTCTCGTTATCCCCCCCAACAACAAATTTTCCCATCTTCCAGCACTTGTGATCTCTGTTTTGTGATCACAAATGAACCTTCCAACAACAGCTTCTTTGATTTTAGGTATTTTCCTTTCCACAATGGTAGCGATGGTAGAATAGGCTTTCCATACAGCCTGGCCAGCTCGGGATCCCCCCCTTTTATTTTTTCTATTATCTCCTTCTTCAGTTCTATTGTATTTCAGCCTCTTTTCCCCAGGCTTACCACTAGGGCTTTCTTTGGACCCATGGTAGCTTTTTAGCAGTTGCAAGCACTAAAAAAGTGGAATAATGACAATATACTGGATGAATGCGTGGGTGGAGTGGGTGGTGGTTTCCCCTTGTAAACAATAGCACAGCGCTCCCGGAGTGCCCGCATAGCTGGGGCCCGGGATCCGGTACGAAATCGTTAACCCAATAAACCGTTAAAGTCATTTTTTTCGTAAAATACGTTAACCAATTTTTGCTATCCGACTACATCGTTAACCAGGGGTGACTGTTTTACGAAGCTGTTGTACAGTAGCACTGCATTCACAAGTGAAGATGGTACAATAGCCTCATCCACAAGTGAAGATGGTACAGTAGCACTGCATCCACAAGTGAAGATGGTACAATGCCTGCATCCACAAGTGAAGATGGTACAATAGCACTGCATCCACAAGTGAAGATGGTACAATAGCACTGCATCCACAAGTGAAGATGGTACAATAGCACTGCATCCACAAGTGAAGATGGTACAATAGCCTCACCCCAAAAAGTAAGATGGTACAGTAAATGATATGATGACACTATAGCCACAAGATGCGGCTGAGACATATATCGTACAGGGGTTTAAAGACTATCAACTCAGTAGCGTCTTGGCTGCCCATAA
Source organism: Cherax destructor (assembly GCA_009830355.1). Taxonomy (NCBI): domain Eukaryota; kingdom Metazoa; phylum Arthropoda; class Malacostraca; order Decapoda; family Parastacidae; genus Cherax; species Cherax destructor. Next base: position 6,083 of record WNWK01056881.1, read on the forward strand.
CCTTTCCATTATCAAACAAAAGCACTTTAAATGCCTAAAATAGGGATTAAAGTCTCTCCACATACATACACTGAAAGACATACTCAAGAAGCCACCAAGTGGTGACACCTTTCCTCTTATAAATATATTGACCTATCGTATCTTTGTATCTCTCTCTAGCAGTGCAAACATACCCAACCTTAGCTACCCTCTGACATCCTAAGCCTGTCTTAGCTGTGACATAACACCTAAGGCTCCTCTCAAAGCCTACCCATTACATAACTATGTGATGGGAAGGCTTTGAGAAGAGCAGTGGAGCAACATATTGAGGTGCTCCCTGGTGAGACATGACATCAATGGTTGATGTCATATAATGGCAGTGTCCAGGTAGGATAGTAAATAGTTTGTTAAGACACTGCAAATGTTATAAAAACTGAAGTTTTGTTGGATGGTGCTGGTTACTGCTATCATGGCGGACTCTGAACACTGTCAGCGGCCTGGTCATTTTCATTTATCGTTAGTTTTAGGACTAGCTTGCCAGGGTTAGAGCTGCACCCGTTCTATGATTAGCTTCTCTGAAGTTCACGAGGAGGCCCTGTTTGCTCTTGTATTGGACACAGGCATTTTCTGGCCATTGCAGTTTCCAGCACTTTTGTTTTGCCTATTCTTACTTACAGGGATCTTGCTGTTTCTCTCATATACTTATCACATTCTCCACAAGGCATGACAAAGACTCTTACACTGGTGGGGTGTTGTCAGTTTGTTCCTTACTTAAACCTTCACAGTGGTGAAGAGTTTGTAGAAGTTTAAACTGACTGCCTTTCACTGTCAGGGATATATTGCTATGTTGCTAACAGGCAGAACAATACAGTGGGTTGGTGTTTCCTCTATAGAGTCCACATTGTTCCTACACATTCTGCAATCAGCAGTGAGGTAAAGAGGAAGTGCAAAAGTTTGAAAGCTTATACGTATAGTGATACTTCGGCATCGAACAGCTCCCAACTCGAACAATTATAAAGTGTATTTTTGTAAGTGTATTTTCGGGGTCTGAACGGATTAATCTAATTTACATTATTCCTTATGGGAACAAGTTCCTTCGGTATCGGCACTTGAACAGCCTTCTGGAACGAATTAAGCTCGTGACCCAAGTTAAAACTGTATAATAAATTCATGTTCCTCATCGAGGAACTGCATATCCCATATTTCCTTAGATAGAATCCTATCACGATACACAATACACTACTACAGCACTATGTAATATATTCACTGCTCGGTCAAAGGTTCCTAGGGTTTTAATAAAAATATTGAATTATGAAATACAGTGGTCCCTCGGTTTTCGTGGAGATAAATTCGTTTGGTAATGGCACTTGAACAGCATTCTGGAATGAAAAAATATCGTAAGTCGGGGTACCACTGTATATATATATATTATATATATATTATATATATATATATATATATTATATATATATATATTATATATATATATATTATATATATATATTATATATATATATATTATATATATATATATTATATATACGTATATATATTATATATATATATTATAAATGGGATTAAGTCAGGAGTATCTGAGAGAGTTAGAGCTAAGGGAAAGGGGTAGCAATAATGTTGAAGGATCAGTTATGGAAGGAAAAGAGGGAATATAAATGTGTAAATTCAAGGATTATGTGGATTAAAATAAGGGTCGGATGCGAAAGTGGGTCATAATAAGCGTGTATGCACCTGGAGAAAGAGGAGTGTAAAGGGGGAGAGAGATTTTGGGAGATGTTAGCGAATGTATAGGAACTTTTGAACCAAATGAGAGAGTAATTGTGGTAGGGGACCTAAATGCTAAAGTGGGAGAAACATGCAGAGAGGGTGTAGTAGGTAAGTTTGGGGTGCCAGGTGTAAATGATAATGGGAGCCCTTTGATTGAACTTTGTATAGAAAGGGGTTTAGTTATAGGTAATACATATTTTAAGAAAAAGAGGATAAATAAGTATACAAGATATGATGTAGGGCGTAATGACAGTAGTTTGTTGGACTATGTATTGATAGATAAAAGACTGTTGAGTAGACTTCAGGATGTACATGTTTATAGAGGGGCTACAGATATATCAGATCACTTTTTAGTTATAGCTACAGTGGGAGTAAAAGGTAGATGGGATACAAGGAAAATAGAATCAGTAAGTAAAAAAGAGGTGAAGGTTTATAAACTAAAAGAGGAGGCAGTTAGGGTAAGATATAAACAACTATTGGAGGATAGATGGGCTAGTGAGAGTGTAGGCAATTGGGTCGAAAATGTATGGGGTAGATTTAAAAATGTAGTGTTAGAGTGTTCAGCAGAAGTTTGTGGTTACAGGCGAGTGGGTGCGGGGAAGAGGAGCGGGTTGGTGGAATGATGATGTAAAGAGGTAAATAAGGAGAAAAAGTTAGCATATGAGGGTTTTTACAAAGTAGAAGTGATGCAAGGAGGGAAGAGTATATGGAGAGAAAAAGAGGTTAAAGAGTGGTGAAGCAATGTAAAAAGAGCAGATGAGAAGTGGGTGAGATGTTATCAGCAAATTTTGTTGAAAATAAGAAAAAGTTTTGGAATGAGATTAATAAGTTGAGGAAGCCTAGAGAACAAATGGATTTGACAGTTAAAAATAGGAGAGGAGAGTTATTAAATGGAAGTTAGAGGTATCGGGAAGATGGAGAGAATATTTTGAGGATTTGTTAAATGTTGATGAAGACAGGGAAGCTGTGATTTCGTGTGTAGGGCAAGGAGGAATAACATCTTGTAGGAGTGTGGAAGAGCCAGTTGTGGGTGTAGGGAAGTTCGTGAGGCAGTGGGTAGAATGAAAGGGGGTAAGGAAGCTGGGATTGATGGGATAAAGATAGAAATGTTAAAAGCAGGTGGGGATATAATTTTGGAGTGGTTGGTGCTATTATTTAATAAATGTATGGAAGAGGGTAAGGTACCTAGGGATTGGCAGAGAGCGTGTATTGTTCCTTTGTATAAAGGCAAAGGGGACAAAATAGAGTGCAAAAATTATAGGGAATAAGTCTGTTGAGTGTACCTGGTAAAGTGTATGGTAGAGTTATTATTGAAAGAATTAAGAGTAAAACAGAAAGCAGGATAGCAGATGAAAAAGGGGGGCTTTAGGAAGGGTAGGGGGTGTGTAGACCAAGTGTTTACAGTGAAACATATGGGTGAACAGTATTTGGATAGGGGTAAAGATGTTTTTGTGGCATTTAGATTTGGAAAGGCGTATGATAGGGTAGATAGGGGGCAATGTGGCAGATGTTGCAGGTGTATGGAATAGGAGGAAGGTTACTGAAAGCAGTGAAGAGTTTTTATGAGGATAGTGAGGCTCAGGTTAGAGTGTGTAGGGAGGGAAGGGGACTATTTCCCAGTAAAAGTGGGCCTTAGACAAGGATGTGTGATGTCACCGTGGTTGTTCAATATATTTATAGATGGGGTTGTAAGAGAAGTGAATGCGAGGGGTCTTGGCAAGAGGTGTTAGGCTAAAAGATAAAAAGCAAATACAAAGTGGGAGTTGTCACAGTTGCTTTTTGCTGATGACACTGTGCTTTGGGAGATTCTGAAGAGGGAAACTGCAGAGGTTGTGGATGAATTTGGTAGGGTGTGAAAAGAAGAAAATTGAAAGTGAATATAGGAAAGAGTAAGGTGATGAGGATAACAAAAAGAATAGGTGACGAAAGATTGGATATCAGATTGGAGGGAAAGAGTATGGAGGAGGTGAATGTATTCAGATATTTGGGAGTGGACATGTTTGGCGGATGGGTCTATGAAGGATGAGGTGAATCATAGAATTGATGAGGGAAAAGGGTGAGTGGAGCACTTGGGTCTGTGGAGACAAAAAAACCTTGTCCATGGAAGTAAAGGGAATGTATGAGAGTATAGTTATACCAACGCTCTTATATGGGTGTGAACATGGGTGATGAATGTTGCAACGAGGAGAAGGCTAGAGGCAGTGGAGATGTCATGTCTGAGGTCAATGTGTGGTGTGAATATAATGCAGAGAATTCGGAGTTTGGAAATTAGGAGGAGGTGCGGGATTACCAAAACGATTGTCCAGAGGGCTGAGGAGGGGTTGTTGAGGTGGTTTGGACATGTAGAGAGAATGGGAAAGAGACAGAGTGACTTCGGAGTGTATAAATCTGTAGTGGAGGGAAGGCGGGGTAGGGGTCGGCCTAGGAAAGGTTGGAGGGAGGGGTAAAGGAAGTTTTGTGTGCAGGGGCTTGGATTTCCAGCTAGCATGTGTGAGCGTGTTTGATAGGGGTGAATGGAGGCATATGGTTTTAATACTTGACGGCTGTTGGAGTGTGAGCAAAGTAACATTTATGAAGGGATTCAGGGAAACCGCAGGCCGGACTTGAGTTCTGGAGATGGGAAGTACAGTGCCGGCACTCTGAAGGAGGGGTGTAAATGTTGCAGTTTTATAACTGTAGTGTAAAGCACCCTTCTGGCAAGACAGTGATGGAGTGAATGATGATGAAAGTTTTTCTTTTGGGCCACCCTGCCTTGGTGGAATCGGCGATGTGTTAATAAAAAAATTATATATATATAATATATATATATATTATATATATATATTATATATATATATATATTATATATATATATATATATATATTATATATATATATATATTATATATATATATAATACATATATTATATATATATATATTATATATATATATATTATATATATATATTATATATATATAATTTTATATATATATATTATATATGTACAGTGGTACCCGACTACGATATTAATCCGTCCAGAGGGCATATTTTAAAAGGGAAACAA
>WNWK01056882.1:0-10889 GCA_009830355.1 Cherax destructor
AACACAAAATTTTCTTTTTTGTGTCTTGCTTCTTGTTTTTTCCTCTGTGTCTTGCTTCTTGTTACTTCCTGTGTGCCTTGCTTCTTGTTGCTTCCACTGTGTCTTGCTTCTTGTTACTTCCTGTGTGCCTTGTTCTTGTTGCTTCCACTGTGTCTTGCTTCTTGTTGCTTCCTCTGTGTCTTGCTTCTTGTTACTTCCTGTGTGCCTTGCTTCTTGTTGCTTCCACTGTGTCTTGCTTCTTGTTACTTCCTGTGTGTCTTGCTTCTTGTTGCTTCCACTGTGTCTTGCTTCTTGTTGCTTCCACTGTCTTGCTTCTTGTTACTTCCTGTGTGTCTTGCTTCTTGTTGCTTCCACTGTGTCTTGCTTCTTGTTGCTTCCTCTGTGTCTTGCTTCTTGTTGCTTCCTCTGTGCCTTGCTTCTTGTTACTTCCTGTGTGTCTTGCTTCTTGTTGCTTCCACTGTGTCTTGCTTTTGTTGCTTCCACTGTCTTGCTTCTTGTTGCTTCCTCTGTGCCTTGCTTCTTGTTGCTTCCACTGTGTCTTGCTTCTTGTTGCTTCCACTGTCTTGCTTCTTGTTGCTTCCTGTGCCTTGCTTGTTGCTTCCTGTGCCTTGCTTCTTGTTGCTTCCACTGTGTCTTGCTTCTTGTTGCTTCCTTTATTTGCATTCATCCAATTCTTTACAGGGTTCTAGCCTAGCCGTAGCTCTTAGCTCTTTGCTCTTTTCGCTGAAGTTACTGATTTCTGTCCTCCATCGCTCCATCATACACCTAAAGCTGTGTATGGTGTTTGCCTCTACCACTTCTTCGTCTCGATGAAATGAATCCTTTTCAAATTTTTTTTTAAATCTGTTCTTAGGTTAACTACTGAAGCATATTCCCTGAAGTTTTATAATTGACAAGGGATTCTTTCTGTTGTGAGGGTGACTGACAAGTGATTCTGTTGTGATGGTGACTGACGAGTGATTCTTTCTGTTGTGAAGGTGACTGACGAGTGATTCTGTTGTGATGGTGACTGACGAGTGATTCTGTTATGATGGTGACTGACGAGTGTTTCTGTTGTGATGGTGACTGACGAGTGATTCTGTTGTGATGGTGACTGACGAGTGATTCTGTTATGATGGTGACTGACGAGTGTTTCTGTTGTGATGGTGACTGACGAGTGATTCTGTTGTGAAGGTGACTGACAAGTGATTCTTTTGTGATATTTATTTGCAGATGTTTCTCCTAACAAGTTGCCAGTAGTGCCACACCTCACAGGTTAGTTTCAGTGTCTGGTCTTCTCACTCTCTCTCTCCTCATGACTTTACTTTCTATGACTGAATTATACTAGCTACTCTCTGACTACTCTCGCAACATATCCAAATCATCTTGGGGTGGTTATGTTTCTCATTAATTTCACATTGTTTGCAATCAGTGATACGTAGTCTTCAGTTTCCCTTTGCAGGTTATTATATAACATCAACAACAGAATGTGTCCAAGCACTGATCCTTGGGGACTCAGGTGCCCACTTCGACACCTTTACAGAAGACATTAAGTATTTCTGCCTTAATTTCCCTGCTACTCCAGCTTACTCGTCCAGTTTGTATAGCAACCTTCTGCGTGGTGCTGTCAAATGCTGTCTTGCAGTCTTGCTGTCTTGCAGTCTTGCTGTCTTGCAGTCTTGCTGTCTTGCAGTCTGTTGCGCCCCTTGAACTGGGCCTCAATGTGTATAATGTATATTTCCATTTTCTATAATTTTATATTGCGAATATTCTCGATTATAGCTAAATCGTTAATATTTGGCCTTATATTAATTAGACTATTATTTATCATTTGTATTTATTTACTTTAGGTAGGATATTATATTTTGTTGTGCTCGAGTGTGTAAACTGCCTTGGTGTTGGCAAACGACTGTTAGGCTGCCGGCGTCTCGTTGCGGAGGAGAGTCAGTCTCTGGACACACCTGAGCTGGGTGGTTGTTCCTTTTTCATCGCTCTCTCTGGCCTGCTGCCCTCGTCGAGTCAACTCCTCACTCTTGTTGTTCTCGACATTAGACTCTATTGGGTAGAGTAGAATCGTTGGAGGGAATCATATTCTCAGACTCTGTGTAACTCTGTTCAAGAGAATAGATAGACAGGGATTATTGACTTTGTTCTGGTGTGTGTCAGCTTCGACACTCTTGAAAACTCATGGGTCTCAAGCCTAGCTCTGGACCAATTCGTAGGCATCAGACTAGACCGCCCGTTTGATTGTTTATGCTGAACCTAGTTTCAGTAGTAGGAGTTTATGACTGTTTTGAGGATCATGATTCCCCAGTTAGGGTCGATTTTCTATCTCCTTGTTCCTGATGCTTGTTGCTGTTGCCGTTATAGTGCTTTTTGCAAGTGGTATTTACTAGCAATCAAGCTAGTTCTGGTTGTCAATTTGTTAGTACAGCTAGCTTATGAGAAGTTGTCTGTCGCACACTGGTTGAGTCGAGTCATAGTTACGGAGCACACTTATATACATTTATTATTGTTATATATATATTTGTTTATGACATTGTACTGATGGTACCTCTGAGTCATTTTATATGTGCCCTCAGCACAGACTTGTTGTATGAGCAGTGTAGGAGCACCTCCTAATTATCTTAATTGATATCTTAATATCTTTATTTTGTTACTATCTCTAGATTTTCTCACTTTGTTAATAAATCTTTAAATCATTTACTTTGGTTAGTACCCTATCAGTTGTAATCCCCTTAATCTATATAACACGTCGGATAACTGAACCAGGATACTGACTTTGTTTTAAAAAGCCCAGTAACAGGCTGGATGCTAGAAGGGCTTTCTTTCTAGTTTCACTGGAGATATCTATTGTTAATAGATATCGTGTCATTTTGTAACAAATGGGGGCCTGTCCGGGATGTTCTTGATCCAAGGTGTTGGAGGTTTCTGTTTGCCATACTAGTAACTCTATGGTCAAACACTTTGGTGATTTCAATCTGAAGATTTGGAGTTTGGTCTTGTACAACATCATGGGGATGTATGTACCTGCCCAGTCTCTTGATCCAAGGAGATGGAAATTGTTAATGAGCTCTGGCTCAAGACACCAACACTGGTATAAATTTGTAAAGTAAATTTTACATTAGGTTCTAGCTTCCCATAATCACTCCTCATATTGTACTTATTTTTTGGGTGTATGATAAGGTGAAAAACTTAATTGAATCTGACTTTGAAGTTACGTACTTTAAAACTTCAGACTTGTTGGCAGGGGAGCCAAGATCTGGGTGTGACGTACAACCGTAGTTACACCGCAGTAACAGTCAGAGCATTAATTAAAGATATGTTGTTTCCTGATAATACAGAGAGTTCTGATTCAGAATCAGAGTCAGACTTTGTGTCCTTAGGAAGTATGTCGTAATTGATGACGAGAAGTGAACCACTAGACAGGGTTTTTGAGCCTAGTGTTCCTGCTCAGTTTTCCTCCCCTCTCCTGTCTGCCTCATACATTAGTACAGATGTACCAAGAAGTATGGCAGCCTCATACTAGTACTGTTTATGCTACACCTGTCTCCTTTTAGAAATCTAGGTTTATAGGCATGGCTGGACTAGTGACCGACCGGGTCCATCCAAACCTGTTCATTTACCTTCTCCTTTGCCCTTTGATCCTTATCTCGGAAATTCAACAGGATGGAACGCCAATATTGTTGCAAACGGCACAAATTGAGGCACAGAGGAAATTGAACGAGGAAGAGTTCCATAAAAACTGTTCGTTTCCAGAGACAACAGATTATTAGATCTGATCAGCCTAGTAAGACTATAGAGGTACATTTAACGTGCAGAAAGGCTGTCGATGGCCTAAGTTTTTTGAAAACAGACCTGGACACGTATTTTGATGTGTTCGAGAATCAAGCACGTGCCATGAATTGGCCACGAAGCATTGGGCTACATTGTTGCACAAGTTTTTGACTGGCAGAGCACAAACATGTACTGCTGTTTTTACCTTTTGCCACATACATTGACTATGACACAGTCAAAGAAACCATTCTTGAGACATATAATTTGTTCCCCAAAGTTACCAACGGCATTTCGTACGTTACAACGACGACAGGGTCAAACGTGTGGAGTTTGCCCTTGAGAAAAAGCTTGCATTTGAGAGGTGGTTTTCGAGCCCCATTGCCAAATTTATGACACTCGTTCAGCTACTACTTCAGAGGAATTCAACAACTGTTGGGTCTGGGGGATGGCAAAGAATATCTGATCGACCACACTGCCTCAAATATTCTAGAGACTGCAGCGTTAGCTGACAACTATGAAATTTCTCACACAATTGACTACTAAAACTGAGAGAAAAAAAACAACTAAAAAATGTCCTAGGAATTGGCAAAACAAATCTGCTGATCAGTGCCGGCCCAAAACTGCTACTGTTACTTCTACCTTCACCAGGAAACCTGACATTCCTGAATCTGTTCTGAGTTAGACAAAGTCTAATACTGAGAAGAAAAATGTCAAATGTAATCTGTCTTAGGAAAGGTCATACTGAGAATATTCTTTAAGTTAAAAAAGAGATATGAGACAAGATCGGCGGCTGGCGCCCCCCTCAAGTCGTACCGGTGCAACAAGGGCACCATCCTAGTCATACTTCTGACTCCCTGTTTTCGAGAAATGTTCCTCAGAATAGATGACTAACATCGAAAAATTGATGAGAAGTTCAGTCAGCTATGAGTCCTTACTTACGGGGCAAAAGTAGGACTTGACGAATCTAAGCTAACTGAGATAATTACTTTTGAGACCTGGTAGTTATCTTACGTTGTTAAGAAAGATGTTTGCCTTTAACTAACGATACCTATACCCAGATAGATGTTTTTTAGAAGCCTATGGAGGTGCTGTTATTAAAGTTCCTTTCACAAGGTGTACCTTTGAAACAAGCTATTTTCTGGTTATATGTCAGTTGGTATTTGGGGGTGAATTTCCTATCAGGTCATGGACTTGTTGATAGGAAACGATATCCTTCAGTCAGGTATTTGTAAGGAGCCACTTGGATTGATAATACCACTGAGGATAACCGCAATTAATTGTAGAGAAGGGCCCATATTTTCCCCTCAGTGCAAACCCGTGCTATGTCAAAGATCAACAACCATCCTTGTTCCTGCTGAGTTGGTTGGGTGATAATGACTTGGGGTTGAAAATTATGATTCTCTGCGGCCAGGATCACTAGCACTGACACCCCCCTACCTCATCAACCTATCAAGACACAACTGATGTGAAGATTTTAACTCATGACGATTTAATCAAGGATCAGGTTGATCAGTCTTTAAAAGACCTTTAGGATATAGCAGTTACCGAGAGTGAAGCAAAGGATCTGATAATTTTATTATTACAAAGGGTACTATTGGAGAAAAGTACAAGTCAGGTGGGCAGCTGACTGTGGTTCCACCACAGTCAAGCATCTTGTTGTTTTTCCAGTTACTTTTTGGAAGCTCTTGATTTTGCTCACAAATCCCAAGAGGAGGCATTTGGGGTCAGGAAGAACTTGGTAAACTGGCAAAACATTTCCGGGGGAATGAGGGACACTGTTGCTGATCATGTGGACGTTACGCCCCTCAGGTGACAGGCAAACCAGCTCACTGCCTCCACCTGCACCTCCTTTTCCAATAAATCATGGCCACATTAATCCCCGCTCAAGGCGTACTACCTACTACCTACTGCTTCTATTCTTCCTAGACCACAGGAAGGAAACGTCCAGTCTGCCTGACATCTCTGAGGATGAGGTGGTTTGAAAATTCAGTGACTCTACAATCACTCGATAATTTTTCCCAAAATAACCTTGATGCTGATAAAGCAAATAATGTTAAGAACATGATTTTGCAGTACCCTGAATTGTTTACTGATGTTCCTAAGCGTTGTACTCTGGGCGTACATGACGTTGATGTACAGGGAGCATCACCTATTAAGCAATCACCATATAGAATGAGTCCAACGAAACATAGAGTATTGAGAGAAGAAGTTGACTTTTTGCTATCTCATGGACTTATTGAACGCAGTAAAAGTCCATGGGCCTCACCGTGTATATTAGTGCCCAAGCCTGACGGTAGTTTCAGGATGTGTACTGATTACAGGAAAGTGAACTCTGTCACCTTGCCTGATGGTTATCCTTTACCTCGCATAGACGACCTGATTGATCGTGTGTCAGGAGCGCAGTATGTCAGCCGTTTAGATCTCTTACGAGGCTATTATCAAGTCCCGCTTACTGAACGTGCTCAAGAAATATCTGCCTTCACTGTTCAAGATGGATTGTTCAACTATCTCGTCACCCCATTCGGCTTGTGTAATGCTGCTTCGTCATTTCAACGTATTATGAACGAGTTGACCTACGACTTAGACGGAGTAGAAGCCTATCTTGACGATTTAGTGGTGTACAGTGACGAATGGGAACAACACTTGACACGTCTCAGAGCTTTGTTTGAGAAACTGACACATTATAATTTCACTGTTAACTTGGCTAAGTGTAGTTTTGGTCAAGCCAAGATTACCTATCTTGGGTTTTGTATAGGCCAAGGTGAAGTTGCTCCTATTGATGCTAAAGTTCGTGCTATTGCTGCTTTTCCAATACCACAGGATATTAAGGGTGTGCAAAGATTCCTGGGTATGGCAGGTTATTATCGCAGGTTCTGTCCTAACTTTGCTCAAGTCGCTGCTCCTCTCACTGAGCTCACCAGTAGCAAAGTCCAGTTCATCTGGACTCAAGATTGTTCAGACTCATTTACAAGGTTGAAGCGCTTGCTTTCCTCTGCTCTGTTTTGCAGAGGTCCTAACTTCACCCTACCCTTCTTTTTGCATATAGATGCGAGTGGTTATGCTGTGGGCGCGGTTTTAATGCAAAAATCCACCTCCACTGACATATTGCATCCTATCTGCTACTATTCTTCTAAACTCAAACGACATCAGAAAAACTATGCCACTATTGAGAAAGAGGCATTAGCTCTCGTGGTGTCGTTGGAACATTTTGATGTATATTTGGGTACTTCTCCTTTTAAGATAAATGTATTTTCTGACCACAATCCTCTCACCTATATTAACTCCATGAAGAGTAAAAATGCTAGGATAATGAGGTGGGCTCTCAGGATCCAGCCATACTCCATAAGTATTAAACATATTAGTGGTCGATGTAATGTAATTGCTGACGCTCTGTCACGTCCTTAATTATCATTACAACATTTATATTAACGTAAATTTTGTGCCCAATATACTATTTTGTTACTTGCTACTTTGATTAATTAAGTAAAGTAACGTAAAATCAATACTGCCCATGTAAATTTATGTATTCGTGTCTAATTATAATTTCTTTCCATGTATCTACAGTAATGTGTTTTGTAAGTTGGTGTGTTGTGAAGGAGATACTGAGAGAAGCTGAGTGTGAGTGTGGTTGGTGGGCGATGTTTGTTGCCGAGCAGACTGCTCCGCGGTGACCCCCCACTTCTCTACACACCTTATTCTCACCAGCTTCCCCATGCTGTCCAGTCATTGCTGCTTCACATTCCACTACCACTGTATTAGAGTGGAATGTCGTCTCCTATCGCACAAGACTGCTGTTGTGTAGTCGTCACTACTATGACTACCACTGTTCGAGCCTCAGATGTCTCTGCTATGTCTCCTCTACATCAGTGTATGGACATAACCGTGATTATGCTGATCTATGAAGTAGTATAATGCCCTAGTACGACGGATATATCCTAGTGAAATGACACTGTAGAAAAGTTTAAGAGTTAACTGAAGGTCTCTGAGATGTTGATACTTTAAGAAATATTTGAGACATGAGACATTATTACTTCTCCTAGTGCGACCGTTTGTCGTGATGGGGGGGTGTTGCGCCCCTTGAACTGGGCCTCAATGTGTATAATGTATATTTCCATTTTCTATAATTTTATATTGCGAATATTCTCGATTATAGCTAAATCGTTAATATTTGGCCTTATATTATTATTAGACTATTATTTATCATTTGTATTTATTTACTTTAGGTAGGATATTATATTTTGTTGTGCTCGAGAGTGTGTAGTAACTGCCTTGGTGTTGGCAAACGACTGTTAGGCTGCCGGCGTCTCGTTGCGGAGGAGAGTCAGTCTCTGGACACACCTGAGCTGGGTGGTTGTTCCTTTTTCATCGCTCTCTCTGGCCTGCTGCCCTCGTCGAGTCAACTCCTCACTCTTGTTGTTCTCGACATTAGACTCTATTGGGTAGAGTATGAATTCGTTGGTGAGGCGAATCATACTTCTCAGAACTCTGTGTAACTCTGTTCACAGAGAATAGACTAGACAGGGATTATTCGACTTTGTTCTGGGTTGTGTGTCACTTCGACACTCTTTGAAAACTCAGGTCTCAAGCTCTAGCTCTGGACCTAATTCGATAAGGCATCAGTGCACCGCCACAGTTTGGGATTGTTTATGCTGAACCTAGTTTCAGTAGTAAGGGAGTTTTATGACTGTTTTGGAGGATCTACTGATGGTCCCCAGTTAGGGTCGATTTTCTATCTCCTTGTTCCTGATGCTGTGTTGCTGTTGCCTGTTGTAGTGCTGTTCTGCGAAGTGGTCATTTTACTAGACAATCAAGCTGTTCTGGTTGTCAATTTGTTAGTACAGCTAGCTTATGAGAAGTTGTTCTGTCGTACACTGGTTGAGTCGAGTCATAGTTACCGGGAGCACACTTATATACACATTTATTATTATTTATATATATATTTGTTATTACTGACATTGTACCTGATGGTACCTCTGAGTCATTTATATATATGTGCCCTCAGCACAGACTTGTTGTATATGAGAGCAGTGTAGGAGCTACCCTCCTAATTATCTTAATTGATATCTTAATATCTTTATATTTGCTTTACTATGCTACCCTAGATTTTCTCACTTTGTTAATAAATCTTTAAATCATTTACTTTGGTTAGTACCCTATCAGTTGTAATCCCCTTAATCTATATAACACGTCGGATAACTGAACCAGGATACTGACTTTGTTGCAAAAGCCCAGTAACAGGCTGGATGCTAGAAGGGCTTTCCTTTCTAGTGTTCACTGGAGATATCTATTGTTAATAGATATCGTGTCATTTTGTAACACAGTCGAGGAGTGTACAGTCTACCCAATCCTTTCTGTCCTTTATTTCTGATTCTGTCTTGAAACGAAGACATTCGCGTAGTAAGATTTATCATCGATAAACACATTCTGGTTGTCTCTCGTGTATGCATTCCTTCAAAGTGCTCAAATATTTTTTTATATTGTCTATTCACTGTGTATGCTTGTTGATTGTGTGTGTGTGTGTGTGTGTGTGTGTGTGTGTGTGTGTGTGTACTCACCTAGTTGTGGTTGCAGGGGTCGAGTCACAGCTCCTGGTGTGTGTGTGTGTGTGAGAGAGAGAGAGAGAGAGAGAGAGAGAGAGAGAGAGAGAGAGAGAGAAAGAGAGAGAGAGGGAGAGAGAGAGAGAGCGCAATTCCATTTTGTTTTAAACCTATTAATTTTTCCTCTGTCCTATGTTACCCATGTAAATTTTCTCCTATAATAAATATTCTCGAGGTCTGCTTTGTTTCGTATGAATGACTTTGTGTACAAATGTACATAGGAACACTTTTTTTTCATAAATATCTATGTATATAGTTGTTTCTTCATTTGGGCACTTAAAGTTAGTATTTTATCTAAGAACTTTGAAAACTATTGACCATTTGCCGTAAAAGCTTGAGGTATAATCTCAGCATTATTAAATCTTGGATACAGGTTGAGCCAGGGTCAAGGCTAGGGTAAACATGAAGGTGGCCACACTTTTGTAAGGGTGTGAGGAGTGCTCCTTGAATGCTGCCAGGGGAAAAGGTTTTGATCCTTTTGCACAGGTTGTAGGCGTGGTGTTTGAATGTTGCAGGAGGAGGTTGAAGGTTCTGATATGTCTTGGCAGAGATACAAGTATAATGTGACAATTATACAGAGGAAGAAATGAGGCAAATTTGAAAGCGGTATACCATGACGATGTGAAAGTTACAAGAGAGAATGAAAGAAGCACCACCATCACCAGCAGCGCCACCAGCACCACTACCACCAGCAGTAACATTACCACTACTAGTAACACCTCCAGCATCAGCACCACCACCACCACCAGCAGTAACATCACCACCAGCAGTAACATCATCACCAGCAGTAACACCACCACCAGCAGTAACACCACCAACAGCAATAACACAACCACCAGCAGTAGCACCAGCAAACAGCAGCACCGTCAGCAAACACCACCACCACCACCAGCAGTAACATCACCACTACTAGTAACACCTCCAGCATCAGCACCACCACCACCAGTAACATCACCACCACTAGTAACACCTCCAGCATCAGCACCACCAGCAGTAACACCACCACTAGTAACACCTCAAGCATCAGCACCACCACCACCAGCAGTAACATCACCACCACTAGTAACACATCCAGCATCAGCACCACCACCACCACCACCAGCAGTAACACCACCACCAGCAATAACACCACCACCAGCAATAACACAACCACCAGCAGTAGCACCAGCAAACAGCAGCACCGTCAGCAAACACCACCACCACCAGCAGTAACACCATCACCACCAGCAGTAACACCAGCAGCAGCAGCACCACTAGCAAGCAGCAGCACTACCAGCAAGCAGCAGCACCATCAGCAAACAGCACCACCACCAGCAGCAGCAACACAACTAGCAAACAGCACCACCATCAGCAAGCAGCACCACCACCAGCAAATAGCAGCACCACCAGCAAATAGCAGCACCACCAGCAAGCAGCAGCACCACCAGCAAACAGCAGCACCACCAGCAAGCACCACCACCTCCATCAAACAGCAGCACCCCCAGCAAACAGCAGCACCCCAGCAAACAGCAGCACCACCAGCAAACAACAGCACCA
>WNWK01056883.1:0-10888 GCA_009830355.1 Cherax destructor
AAAATCATTCTTTAACCTAACGAAAAAAAAATATTTCATTGTGTTTGTTATTAATAAATTAATGTTAACGTATCTAAAATATATTTAGTTGGGTTAGGCCAAATTTAAAATTTCGCTTGTTGAATAAGGTTAGGTAGGTTTTCAAAGTTTCTTTTTGGGACAAAAAATTTTAAATTTTTACATTAACATAAATGAAAAAAATATATCTTTAAACGTATAAAGAAAATTTTATAAAGGACTTTTAATTTTTGATGAGTTCTTGCTAATTGACCAGTTTTACCTAATCGGCACGACATATATATATATATATATATATATATATATATATATATATATATATATATATATATATATATATATATATATATATATATATATATATATATATATATATATATATATATATATATATATTGTGTGTGTGTATGTATGTATAAATATATATACACATGTTTATGAAGGAGAAAAGAGGAATGTAGAGAGAGATATTTTTTGAGATGTTAAGTGAGAGTTTAGGAAGTTTTTTAAACCCAGTGGGGTAATTGTGGTAGGGACCTAAAAGTATCAGTGGGCGAAAAAAGGTTATAGAAGGCGTGGTAGGTAAGTTTGAGGCGCCAGGGGTAAAATAATGGGGATTTTATTGAACTTTGTATAGAAATAAGTCTCGTAATAGGTAATAAATATTTTAAGAAAAAAAGGATAAATATATATGAGTTATGATATGAGGATAATGACAGAAGTTTGTTGGACTATGTATTAGTGGATAGAAGGTTGAAAAGTAGTTACTTCACAGGAGAGATAGGCTCGTAGCGTGAGAGGAGACATTTTCCTATAAAAGTAGGTCTCGTCAGAACAGATGCTTCGGGAGTGTGGAGAGATGTGGGATTGAGGCTCTGGGAGGAAGGAAATATATTGTCAGTACTTTGAAAGAAGTGCAAGCGATGGGTCTGTGCTTTTCACTAAATCATGATGTCCACCCATAAATATATCTTGCTGTATTCCCAGAAACTACAATTTAATACGTAATTATTTTTTCAGGTGAAGACATTACGGTTGACAGTGTGTAGGAGGCGTCTTGAGACCACGACCAGGCGTGGCTATGTAGAGACAATTACCATTGGCTTCGTGTGTAGGAGACTGTGGGAGTTATGCTCTGAGCGTTCTGGTCGCAGCCCGCGTTTCAGCCTGCAGATCACTGCACTGCCTCTCCACACTGTAACACTCTTGATCGTGTTACTTGATGTATCGTATCGTTATTATCTTATGCTGTTGGTTATCTTCACTGGAATATTTAAATAGTTTTAATATAGCGTTCGTTATTCAAAAAGATAATCTATCCAGAAAGAGACAAACTAATTAAAATATATTTTATATACATTTCTAATAATTAGTAATAGTTTTTCTATTTTGCTTTACTTGCAGGACACTTATATTTAATGATTAATGTTGTAACGAGTTTAATATGTCTGTTGAGTATAAACACTAATTAATTCCACATGTTTATTGCAGTTGTATTAAAGTCATGACAGTTTATTGTGTTGTACCATCAAACATTGTTCATTATCTGTCATAAAATTATATTTTTTATGCTTTTTGTCACAGATTTAAAATGCACCAAACACTCTATGCTTATCGTACGTCAGTTTGTGCGTGCGTCGTATAGTTCATCTGGCTCAGACCTCATCCACCATGAGGCCTGGTCTCTAGACTGAGCCGCGGGGAGCACCTGAAACTCTCCAGGTAATAATTATGATAACAAAGAGCAAACCATTCCCTTGACAAAATAACTGAACTCAATATATCTGCTTTATTGCGCTATTGTATATAAACCAAAATAACAGAATACAGAGAGGGAAAATATTTTTTTAATTGTTTCATCTGCTCTGTAATAAACATTTTCGAACCATTGTTCACATTTGAAGAAAATTTCAGTTCCGGCACCGCCAGGAGGCTAAAGAAACACATTCTACATTCTTTGCTCACATGCTCGCCGTTCATACCTGCTCCCGCCTCAAGTACTATTCATGTCTACCTATCACTCTTATCTGCATATATATTGTATGTTCAGTTTCAGCTCACCAAAGTAGCCCATATCCTTAGCTTTGAAACTAACTTTCTATAATACTTCTCCAGTTTAATAACAGTAGCATGGTGTTGACATACACAAGATGCGCCTTCTCTATATGTTGTGGAGAACATCTCAGTATTCTTGTTGTTCGTGTTTGTTATTCTGCGATTTGCCAGAGCCGCATGCCAGTTTGCAAGCCGGGTGCCCCAGCTGAGGCCCCGCCCTGTCTTTGCTGTCCCACGTCCTCCACTATGTTTCTGATCTTCCTCGTTCCTCCGCTTGCATTTGTTTATCATGAGCCTCATCCATAGCGGTTTGCATAGCTCTCGTTCAATATTTATCTGCCAGTCAGGAGTACATCTGGCAGTGTCATCTCACATAAACTGTAATATCACCTTCTTCGCACTTATTCCCCCACTGACTACTGTGATGTCCATTTTTTGTGGGGTATATTAACATATGTCTCTCTTCAGTTTAAGAAAGTAATCACCCTCACTCTCTGTCATTATTTGTCAAACAATTTGCTTAGCTGGGGTCGCGTGGCTCACTGTCCTGCTGCCAGGAATTAGCTAGGTGCACGCGGCTTGCCGTGGCTTGGAACTCAGGTTGCAAGCTGAAGCCAGCAGGAGTGTCTCATGGCGTGAGGAGAATAGGCTCAAGGCAGGTTTGGGAGGAGTGCAGATGGTTGAAGGAGAGAAAGAGCCAAAGACAGAGCCATTAGAAAGAAGGAAGATAGCGAAGCGTTGAGAAGATGTGAAGGTAGAAATGATTCTCTGCCTTCAGATGAGTGTGCATTCAGTGTTGGGTGAGCTACTGACTCCCCTGGCAAAAGAATATTGACTTCAGGTATGATTACAGATATGAGGGAACACAGAGCTGGTGTTGGTAAATATAGTCAGCAGGTTGGATAATGCTATGCCAGGAAGCGACAGGCACAGGTGCTACTGAGGGTCAGCCATAGAAGTATTTGGCGGAGTGGTTCCCACACCAGTGAGGGAATAGCATGAGTAGAGGGCACCATGACTGGGGCTGGCCTTGCTGTTTATTAGCTAGTCAGTAGAGTCTAAAAATAAGATAAGATGAGCAAGCATTGGCTTTTTGTAGCGCAGGTTGTTGCAGAGATACCTGGTTCAATCCTGAAGATAAAGATAGGTCACGCTCTTCTTAGCTGGACAGTTGAACCATTCACTGATTGGGTCAACAGTGAGCGTGGTGGTACGTATGTCGTAATTTAAATTGCAGTTAGACAATATTATAGATTGTGGAACACTGCATGCTTGGCCACAGTTTTCGAAGGTCGTGAAAATTGTTTTGGGTGCAGGCCCGAAAGGACAGGTAGCGGCAGTTATGGGACGAAATTACAGCTGCCAGATATGAAAATGTTAAAGCACGGGGAGATTTTGAACTTCAGACACTAACTGGAACACAGATAGAAATCTGAGTTTATGACTTTCTTTGAGGTTCATGACGCATCAATGAGTAGCCACCTGCTGACTTGGTTCTTGCCAACAGCAATCACTAGTTAATAATCTTGAGGCCACGATGAGCCTGGGCGAGCACAAATCACTTAGATTCAATATCACAATTCCCAGATATCTGCAGTAAGTCTGTCGACTAGGTTTAGAATATTTCGCGGGTTAATTGGGATGACTCCATGTCACACAGCACGTAATACAGAATATACGTTAGCTACCCAGACAACGCTCTGTTTCCGAGCAAGGAAATAGATTCAACAAATGATCCAAATGATACTGGTCAAAGCAGCATAAAAGAGAGAAGGCAGGAAGAAATCAATATACTCACCAGTTGTCAAAGAAATTGGCAGGGACATGAGGCAAAGTCCCGGGGCACTGAAGATTGTCCCGAAAGGGAAAATTCTTCAGTAGCGAAGTAAGATTTATTTTATTGGCACCAGGTCAGATCACGATTGGAAAATGAATCTCTTTCAATGCCTACTCAGTTTTATCGTGCGTAGAGCAGATATTGAACTATGACTCACAGTAACTATGACATGGCGTCAGGGAAATTAAAAATAAACAAATTCCTCAGAAACCGATGAAGCGAGAGGGTTTTGAAGAAATAAACTTAGATACTTTGGTCCAATCTGCAATCCGAGAGGCGTTGTTTGGGCAATGGCAATGTAATATTTACGTGCTGCAGGTGACTGCTGCCCTAAATAGATATTACATTTGCCATTTTTCACTTGTCTAAGTAATTATGCCAGTTTGTAGTGATATATTGAAAAGATTAGCCAAAGGTATCCTAAGTTCCTCTTACATTTCTTTAAAACCTCTCGCAAACAGTTCATCAGACCTGAGGATTTGTTATTTTTAATTTCCCTATTTGTTCGAGAACCATGTCACAGTTACCCTAATAGTTATAGTTTATTATCGTACTCTTCTGCATAATTTATTATTTCTGGAATTTCGCTAGTATCTTTCCTGAGTAAAACTGAGAGGAAGTAGGCATTGAAAAGTTCACACATTTCTTTATCCCTGTCAGTGATCTGACCTGAGTTACTCTTAGGAAAAAAGGGGCCTATCTTGTCCCTAATCTACTTCTGCATACCTGAAAGAACCTCAAGTTAGTCTTCGAATTCCTTGGGACTTTAGCCTCATAATCCTTTCTGGTTTTCTTATTCCTTTTTTATTTCTTTAATTGAATATATTGATTTCTTAACTGCCCTCTCTTTGATACGCCTATATATGCCTTCTCTTTGACCAGTGAGATGCTTTAATTTATTGTTTATCCATTGATCATTTTTTGTTAGATCTAATTTCCCTACTCGGAACAAACGTTGTCTGGGCAGCTAGCATTATATTCTGTAATACGTCATATTGGCAACCAGCCCTACCTACCTGACCCATATTAAGGTCATCCCAATTTAGCCCACCCAGGTAATTTCTAAACCCCATGAATGGCCAAGCGAAAGTCTGGAACAGAGACTTGATTGCAGTTATCTGGGGTAATTCCATGATATATTGAATCTAAGTGATTTGTGATTGCTTTCCCCAAGCTCATCATTAACCTCAAGATTATTAACTAGTGATTCTTTTGCTGGCAAGAACCAGTTGTCAAGCAGGTTGCTCTCTAGCTGGTTCTGTCACAAACTGTTTTAAAAGCAATCATGAACCGTATCAAGAAAGTCACTAAACTCAAGATTTCCTATCACATTGTTCCAGTTAATTTGTCTAAAGTTAAAATTCCCATTAACACAACATTTTCAGCTACCCTAGACGCTTTGTGAATTTCGTCCCATAACAACATACCATACTCCCTGTCAAGGTTTCGGGGCCTATAAATCACACCTAAAATTAATTTTCACGACTCCGAGAAACTAAATACAGATTCTTGTGTCTGATGTTTCTAATCTTATATCTTGTCTAACACAACAAATTTAAATTATCTCTGACATATGATTGCCACACCACCACCCTTCCTGTTGACCTAATCAGTGTGGAATAGGTTTATAACCCTGTATGTTCCATTCAGAAGGCATTATTTATCTATCTTTCAAGTTGAACCATGGCCCTGCTATAGCAATAATACCTGCACTTGCAAGTAATCTTAGCTCATCTATTCATTTTTTAGACTCCTACTATTTGTAATGTAAACTTTAAGGTAGCTGGGGTCACTCGTTGCCCTCTACTATCTCTACTATCTCCTCTAATATGATTGGGAACCCTCCCCTTAGACCTGACTACTTATGACTGACCTGTACTTCATCCAGTAGCACCTGTCTCCTGTCCTTCCTGATGTCATTTCCTCCTGACATAATATTATCCAACCTGCTGACTATGTTACCAACACTCCAGCCCTGGGAGGCACACCTTTGTCTTTGACCTCATATCTGTCCATATATCTTACCCGAGAGTCTCCCACAATTAGAATATTCTTACCTTGATTATCAGGAGTCAGTATTACCTTTAACCTCACTAACCACTGAAGTACACTCGTCCTGGAGAACAGAGAATGATTTTCTACCTTCACATCTTCTATTAACCTTCCTTATCTTCTCCCTTCTTCCTGAAATGAACCACTGCCACTTAAAGCGGCTGCAACTTTAGCTCACTGCTGGTATCTTTTTTTCCTCACCAGCTCCAACCATCTCACACTCACTCCCAAACCCATCTAAGCGAAGCTTCAGCCTCCTATTCTCCTCCATAAAAGTAGAACCTCCTTCTTCAACACTTTAACCTGAGATTCCCAAAAACACTACAGCAAGCCAGTGGTGCTCAGCAACACCTCAAGCTACCCTAGACAGTTTAGGACAGTGACCACACGTGACCTCTGACCCCAGCTAGTAGAAATTGTTTGAGAAAATAGAAGTAAGGAGGATGAGAGGTGTGGATTGCACTTTAAACTGAAAGGAGGCATATGTTAATATACCCTACAAGAAAATGGGACAAAAATCTGAGGTGAAGTCGAGAACAGTAAATTAATGAATACTTAGGGGGAAAAACAGTGTCTGTTCCAGAAGATATATCAGAATGGGAATAGCAAAGTGCAGGGCTCAGAAGGCTATTAATGAGACCCAGTATTGTTTTTAGTTTATGTGAATGACATACCAGATGTACTCCTGTTTGGTGCAGATAAAATATTAATGAGGATAATACAAACAGACGAAGTCATGGAAACTAAGCAAAAGATCTAAACGCTATATGACTGGATAAGATATGGGCTTCGGAATTAAAACCATGCAAATATAAAGTTATGTAGATTAAGGAGAACAGGAAGATCAGAAACATAGTGGAGACGCATGCAAAGAGACTGCAGACCTCAATCAAAACGAAAGACTGGGAAGAGCATAGAGCCTGATTTATCTTCAGAGAATACCGTCAACGGAATAAATAATGCAGCGAATCATCGTTCAGCAAATCACAGAATAACAAACACGAGACTTAACAAAGTCATTCTCTGGGATGTTTATACAACATAGAAGGCATCTTGGTGTATGTATCAACACCATGCTACTTGTTATTATTAAACTGAGAAGTATTATAGAAAAGTTATCAGAGCTAAGGATATGGGCTACTTGGTGAGGTTATGGAAACTGAACATACAATATATGCAGATAAATTGATGGAGTAGAACATGAATAGGCTACTTGAGAGGCGGAACAGGTACTCGTGAGCACAACGGAAGACACATGTGAACCAAAGAGATGTAAGAATGTGTTTTTTGGCTTCCGGCGGTGCCAGGAGCTAAGAGAATTTTCTTCAAATGTGAAACAATTGAGTTCGAAATGTTTATTGCTAAGAACCAGATGAAAAACAATTAAAAAATATTTTTCCCTCTCTAATATTCTGTTATTTTGGTTTTTATATTACAATAGCGCAATAAAGTATCAGATGTTGTCTTAGATATATTGAAAGGTTCAGTTATTTGTCAAGGGAATGGTTTGCTCTTTGTTATCATAATTATTACCTGGAGAGAGTTTCGGGGTCAACGCCCCGCGGCTCAGTCTGAGACCAGGCCTCATGGTGGATCAGGTTCAGATCAACCAGGCTGTTATTGCCGGCCGCACGCAAACTGACGTACGATAAACATAAAGTGTTTGGCATTTTAAATCTGTTAATGACGCTATAAAAATAATACGATGATGGTCGAACAATGATTTGATAATTTTAACTAATAAACTGTCATGACTTTTAATACAACTGCGTAGTAAATATGTGGAATTAATTAGTGTTTATACTCAACGCAAGACATGTTAAACTCGTTACAACATTAATCATTAAATATAAGTGTCCTGCAAGTAAGACAAAATAGAAAAAAACTATTACTAATTATTAGAAATGTATATAAAATATATTTTAATTAGTTTGTCTCTTTCGATAGATTATCTTAAAATAACGGAACGCTATATTAAAACTATTTAAATATTCCAGTGAGGGCAGCATAAGATAATAATGATACATTACATCGTAAAGTAACTTGATCAAGAGTGTTACGAGGTGGAGAGGCAGTGCAGTGATCTGCAGGCTGAAACACTTGGCTACTGACCAAGACGCTCAGAGCATAACTCCCATAAGTCTCCTACACACAGGTAGTAGTGGTGGCTCTACCTGCTTTTCCACCTCCTGGCCGTGTGGGTCTCAAGACGCCTCCTACACACTGTCAACCGTAATGTCTTCACCTGAAAATAATTACGTATTATGGCAGTTTCTAGGAATACAACAAGATATATTTTATGAATTGCTTGACATCATGATTTTAGTGGCACAGACCCGTAACATCCTTACACTTTTCAAAGTACTGACAATATATTTCCTTTCCTCCAAGCCTCCAATCCCACATCTCTCCACCACTCCCGAGCATCACATATTCCTGACGAAGACCTACTTTTATAGAAAATAATCTCCCTCTCACATACCCTAACCTGAGCCTATCTATCCTCGTGAAAATCCTTAACTGCTTTCAATAACATTGTTCCTCTATCCGCCCTATCATTTGTTTTTCCAAGTTCATAAATGCAGCGAAACTTCTTACACTTGTCTAAATACTGTTCAGCTATATGATTCAATCTTAATTAATGGTTCAAAGAATCGACAAGTTGATAAATTAGACACATGTGCAACATTGGGTTTCTTTTTTTGGGGAAACGCCACACGGGGTCTTCATCGGTATAAAAAGGAGAATGGTGAAGAAAAAGGAGGGTTTGGGGTAATCAGCCCCTACCCCACGACTGCTGCCCTCCCCCTGTCACAGTATATAAACTTCTTCGCACATATTTATTCTTTTCAATATTAATGGATTGATTACATCAACTCAAGGCTGGGGTTGATTACCTCAAATTTCTCCTGTTCTTCACCTTTCCCCTTTGTAGGGGCGTGAAAACTGTGTGGAAAACATTTCCTCATTAAAGATACACAAGTGTTTTTTTGTGTCTAATTTATCAACTTGTCGGTTCTTTAAACCATTCTTTAAAGTTTAATTATATAACTGGGCAATTTTTTAGACAAAATGTGGAAGTTTTCGCTGCATTTATGAACTTGGGAAAAACAAATGATAGGGCGGATAGAGGAAAAGTTATTGAAAACGTTTAGAGTTTTTGGGGGTGGATAAACCCCAGGGTTGAGTATGTGAAAAATTATTTTTTCCTTAAAATAGGTTTTTATGAGATTGGGGGATGCTCAGGAGTGGTGGGAGATGTGGGTTGGGGCTTGGGGGAAAGGGAAAAATATTGTCAGTACTTTTAAAAAAAGTTTAAGGATGTTTTCGGGGCTGTGCCACTAAAAATCATGATGTCCAAGCAATTCATAAAAAAATATCTTTTTATTCATAAAAATTCCCCCTTTATGTAATTATTTTCAGGTGAAGACATTACGGGGACAGTGTGTAGGAAGGGGTCTGGGGCCCCGACCCGGGGTGGAAAACAGGTGAGAGCCATCACTACTACCTGTTTTGAGCCGGAGTTATGCTCCGAGCGTCTTTTAAATAGCCAAAATGTTTTAGCCTGCAGATCCCCCTTTTTCCTCTCCCACCTCGTAACACTCTTGATCAAAAATTTCTTTGATGTAATGTATCGGGATTATCTTATGCTGCCAACCCCACTGGAATATTTAAATAGTTTTAAATAGCGCTCGTTATTTTAAAAAATAAAACCCTCCGAAAGAAAAAAACTTTAAAAAATTTTTTATTAAAATTTTAATAATTAATAATAGTTTTTCTTTTTGTCTTACTTGCAGGGGAATTTTATTTAATGATTAATGTTGTAACGAGTTTAACATGTCTTGGTTAGTATAAAATAATTAATTCCCTTTTACTCCCGGTTGTTTTAAAAAGTCTTTAAGGTTTTATTAAAAATTTTCAAAAATCATTTTCTTAAACTGTCATTAAAAAATTTTTTTTTATGCTTTTTTCATTAACAGATTTAAAAAAAAGCCCCAAAAACTTTATGTTTATCGTACGTCAGTTTGCTTCGGCCCGGGGTAAAGCCTGGTTGATCAGACCCCGATCCCCCATGAGGCCGGTTAGCCTTTAGCCCGGGGGCGTTAACCCCAAACTCTCTCCAGGTAATAATTTGTAACCAAAAAGGAAACCACCCTTTACAAATAACCCAACCTTTCAATATATCTAAGGAAAACGATATTTTTTCGCTATTTAATATAAAAACCAAAATAACAGAATATTAGGAGGAAAAATATTTTTTTTAAATTTTTTCATCTGGTTCTTTTAAAAAATTTCGAACTTAATTGTCCCTTTTAAGAAAATTCTCTTGGGTCCTGGCCCCTTTTAAAAAAAGGGTAAAAAACACATTCTTACATCTCTTTGGTTCACCGGTTTGTTTCCCCACGGGGTTTCCTGTTTCCCGCCTCTCAAGCAACCTATTCCTGTCTATATTTTATTGATATATTGGGATGTTCAGCCCTTTCCTCACCATGTAGCCCATATCCCTTAAATAAACTTTTTCTATAATACTTTTCCAGTTTTAATAACAAGTAGCATGGTGTTGATACATACCCAAGATGCGCCTTCATATGTTGTATGAAAATCCCAGAATATTTGTTGTCTCGTGTTTGTTATTCTGTGATTTGCTGAAAATTTATTCCTGCATGTTATTTTTTCCTTGACTTTTTCTCGAAGATAAATCGGGCCTAAAATTTTTCCCCGTCTTTCGTTTTGGTTAAATCTACAGTCTCTTTGCTTTGGGCTTCACTATGTTTTTGATCTTCCCCGCTCTCCCCTTTAAACTACCTTTAAATTATTTTTTTGGGTTTTTTAAACCCTTTTCTTTCAGTCATATAGCGTTTAGATCTTTTTTTAGTTTTCCCTTGACTTCATCTGTTTTTTTATCCCCTTAATATTTCATCTGCA
>WNWK01056884.1:0-10888 GCA_009830355.1 Cherax destructor
TGTACATGTGAGAGAGAGAGATATTACAGATATATAGACAGAGATATAGACAGATACAGAGATATAGGACAGATAGATATAGACAGATATAGACAGAGATATAGACAGATATAGACAGAGATATAGACAGATATAGACACAGAGACAGCCAAAGCCGCCGAATATATAATAATAATAATAATAATAATAATAATATCTTTATTTACTACAAGTACATGTACAAGGTATACAGGCCTAGCTGACATCAATGACATACTACTATATAGAAAGTCCCTTGTTATGCAGGCATTTGGGCAAATTAGGTCCTTGTCCCAGGATGCGACCCACACCAGTCGACTAACTCCTAGGTACCCATTTTACTGATGGGTGAACATAGA
This sequence comes from Cherax destructor, assembly GCA_009830355.1. NCBI lineage: Eukaryota > Metazoa > Arthropoda > Malacostraca > Decapoda > Parastacidae > Cherax > Cherax destructor. Next base: position 378 of record WNWK01056884.1, read on the forward strand.
CAACCGGCGTAAAGAAACATGCCCAATGTTTCTACCCGAGCTGGGAATCGAACCAGACCCTGCCGTGTGAAGCGGAGCTTTAGCGATCAGGCCACGGGGCACCCAAGGAACACTGCAGAAGGCCTACTGGCCTATGCAAGGCAGGTCCATGTCACCCCCCCAGCTTAGACCAATGACCCACCTAGTCAGGTCACATCCTCTGAAGGAAGGAGCACAGCATCAGACCTAGTAGCACAAGCTAGTCAGGTCCAACTCACACCCACCCACAGCCACTCATGTATTTATCGAACCTATTTTACTTTCCTCTTATAAGGAAAGTGTTAATGCACATGACATCAGTGAATCCATGGTGTTTGCCACATTATTTGCTCTAGCTGGCACTCAATTGAACTAGTGCTCCCCAGGTACTAAGTTGTCCCAGATTTTTTAATACTGCGCACACTGAGGGTGCAGACCCATTCTCTCATGTCTAGGCGACTCAGGCCTATTGCACTAAATTTGAAGGAATGAAAAATAAAACGTTGATCTACATTCGGAGCAGTACGCGTACAAATGTATATCTACGTTTGGACAGTTAAAGGGTTAAATTCATCAACATCAACACTGGTTTCAGGCATTTTCTTGACAAGATCGGCATGCAACTGCCTTGCTTTTTCACATATGATGGATTGCACAACACTATCACCCCCTAGCAGTTTTTCGTTTATCCACACCAACAACAATTTCTCCATATTTTCAATTGATTGTGGTCTCTGTTTCGTTATTGTATTCACCCCTTTTGCAACATTAGCTTCCGTGATTTCTTTTCTCTTTGCCACAATGGAACCGATGGTTGATGGGGCCTTCTTGTATATCCTGGCGAGCTCGGCAATACGTACACCACTATTATATTTTTCTATTATTTCTTTCTTCATTTCTACGGTGTTCCTCACTTTCTTTACCAAAGAACTGGCACTATGAGCTTTCTTTGGGCCAATGGTAGCTTATTTAATAGTCACACACAATAATCAAGGGCCAAAAACAATGAATTGTTAATAAATGTTTTGTATGAACTCTTGGGGTGATGTTCACTCAAGCATAAACAATGCTAGACTGCGTGACAATGTGCGTGGGAGGTGCATGGGTGGCGGTCTACGGCCTTTGTATGTGCGCTGGGCACATGGACAGGTTCTGTACCATAAACGAAAACTGAGACAATATTTCAATGAAAAAAGTGCACGAAAACCAAAATCAGCGAAAACTGAGACACACGAAAACCAAGGGTTGACTGTACAGTATTACTTCGAGTTTCAGCCATAATTCATTCCAGAAGGCTGTTCAAGTGCCATTACAAAACAAATTTGTTCCCATAAGGAATAATGTAAATTAGATTAGTCTGTTTAAGACCTCCAAAAATACACTTATAAAAGCACTTACAATAATACACTTGCAAAATTGTTCGAGTTGGGAGCTGTTTGAAACTAGGGGTACCACTGTACAGCACATGAAATGAGTATACAGTGGAACCCGGTTCATGCACCGCATACAGTGGACCCGAGTTTGAAGGTTCTTACTTGTAACTTCGTGTTTCGTAAGCTTTTTACGACTTCGAGAATCGTAAAACCGCTCGTGTTTCGTAACGTATTAGACCTGTCTGCCTGCTCCGCGCCTGCGCGGGACGCAGGACGCCGCCAGTGAAGCGTTGTTTACCATTGAGAGAACATTACCTAGCGCGCTCTTTCAAACATTCACACTATATTTGGTGATTTTTTTGGTGATTTAGTGATTGTCACTGTGAAATAAGTCACCATGGGTCCAAAGAAGCTTCCTAGTGGCACCCCTGTTGTAAAGAAAGTGAGGTACACCATCGAACTGAAGAAAGAGATTATAGAAAAATATGAGAGTGGCGTACGTCTGAGTGATCTTGCCAGGATGTACAACAAAACCCCTTCTACTATAGGCTCTATCCTGGCAAGAGAAATGAGATCAAGGAAGCTAATGTTGCAAAAGGGTTGATATGTTAACGAAAAATAGATCGAAAACAGTGGATGAGGTTGAGTTGTTGTTGTTGGTGTGGATCCATGAAAAACAGAGAGCGGGTGATAGTGTTTCCATGGCGATAATTTGTGAAAGGCAAGGAAGTTGCAGCAGATCTTGTCAAGACAATGCCTGCAACCAGTGGTGAGGCAAGTGATTTTAAAGCCAGCAAAGGCTGGTTTGACAGGTTTAAGAAACGTAGTGGCATACACAGTGTTGTGAGGCATGGTGAGGCAGCCAGCTCAGACAAACGTGCAGCTGAAAAATTTGTGCAGGAATTCCAGGGGTTCGTAGAGGCTGAACAATTCCTCCCCAACAAGTGTTTAACTGATGAAACAGGCCTGTTTTGAAAGAAAATGCCCAACAGGACCTACATTACTCAGGAGGAAAAGGCACAGCCAGGACACAAGCCTATGAAAGACAGGCTAACTCTCATGTTTTGTTCTAATGCTAGTGGTGATTTTAAAGTGAAGCCTTTACTGGTGTATCACTATGAAAATCCCAGACCCTTCAAGAATCACAGTGTTGACAAGAATAATTTGTGTGTGCATTGGAAGGCTAACACCAAGGCATGGGTCACTACGGAGATTTTCAAGGAATGGGTGACTGGAGTGTTTGGCCCTACTGTGAAGAAATACCTCTTTGAAAGAAATTGCCACTCAAGTGCCTCCTGATACTGGACAATGCTCCTGCTCACCCTCACAACTTGCAAGAGTGTTTGTCTGACAAGTTTAATTTCATCAGAGTGAAGTTCTTGCCTCCTAACACCCTCCTCTCCTCCAGCCCATGGACCAGCAGGTCATTTCCAACTTCAAGAAACTGTACACCAAAGCACTCTTTGAAAAGTGCTTTGAAGTGACCTCGGACACTGAGTTGACCCTAAGAGAGTTCTGGAAAGATCACTTCAACATTGTGCAATGCATACGCCTTATAGGTAAGGCTTGGGAGGGAGTGACTTCAGGACTTTGAACTCTGCTTGGAGACCATTGTGGCCAGGTTGTGTCCAACAGAGGGATTTTGAAGGATTTGAGGCTGACCCTGACCTTGACCCTGACGACCCTGTGCCTGTTGTGGACTCTATTGTGGCATTGGGGAACAACCTGGGGTTGGAGGTGAGTGGTGAGGATGTGGAAGAGTTGGTGGAGGCCCACAGGGTAGAGCTAACAACTGAAGAGCTGCAAGAGCTTCATCTGGAACAGCAACAGACCACAGCTGAGGTTATTGCTTCAAGGAGGAGGATGAGAGACAGAAGAAGGTGCCCTCTTCAGTGCTTAAGGAGATGTGTACAAAGTGGAATGAGTTGCAGACATTTGTTGAAAGACACCACCCTGAGCAAGCTGAAATGAGCCTTCTGTGCAGCCACTTCAGTGACAGAGCCATGTCGCACTTCAGGAAAGTGTTGAAGGGTCGCCAGAAACAGAGGACTCTGGACAGTTACTTCACCAGGCAGGGGTCTGGTGACTCTCAAGCTGGTCCTAGTGGCATTAAAAGACCAAGAAGGAAGTAACCCCAGAGAGGGCTTTGACACCTGAAGTCCTTTTGGAGGGGGAATTCCCTTCCAACCACTAACTCCCTGCCCCTTTCAGCAACTCTACCTTCCAGATGCCTGCAACTCTTCAATAAAGGTAAGTAAATGTATATATATATTTTTTGTTTTTAATTTAGTAGGTGAATATTTTTTTGTGGAACGGATTAATTGTATTTACATTATTTCTTATGGGAAATAATGGTTCGAATTTCGAAAACTTCGTGTTAAGTACTAGCTCCTGGAACGGATTAATTACGATACTCGGGGGTCCACTGTATTGGACTTTTCGGATTTAGAACACTTTTTTGGGCGAAATTTTGCTTCAAATTTCATACCTTGCCCTGAGGATCGTACGTATCAGACGCGTCCGCCCGCTGGGACGCCGCCACAGTCTGGCTCTGTCACTGGTTGAGTGAGCATTCATCTGAAACATTTTGCAATTTTTGTGCTTGTTTATTGATTGCGACTGCGAAATAAGCCACCATGGGCTCAAAGAAAGTTCCTAGTGCTGGCCCTTTGGTAAAGGGCTGAGAGAGAGGGAAGAATCTGCCTTCTTCAGTGATTCAGTGATTCTACGATATATACAGTAGAACCCCGGTGTTCGTTCTGCTCCAAACTCGAACAATTATGTAAGTGTATTTTTGTAAGTGGTTTTGTAAGTGTATTTTTGGGGTCTAAAAGGACTAAGCTAATTTACATTATTCCTTATGGGAACAAATTCGTTTGGTAACGGCACTTGAACAGCATTCTGGAATGAATTAATTACAAACACCGGGGGTCCACTGTACTATACTAAAGCAGCAGGAGTCGATAAAGGCTATAGCACCAGCCAGTGATAAAGTGTAGCATTAACAGTGTAGCAAGTAAGTTAAGCGATTAAGCGATAGAAAAAAGACGACACGAAACTAACTCCTCCAATGTTGTTTGAGGTATAAAGGGCCACTGACAACATACACAATAACCACTTTATTTCTATACATTCTCTATTATGTTTTTATACAATATTTCTAATTTATAAATTATGTACATTGTTTCAGTGTGACTAGTGGTGTGACTAGTGGTGTTCCAGTGTGACTAGTAGTGTGACTAGTGGTGGTGGCCACTGCTGTTGCCACCACCACCACCACTATATGGCTTATGCTGTCAGTGGCCCTGATAAACCAACAACAACAACACTACCACAACTAGTCACATACGTAATGACATATTTTATTCATTCTAGAGTATATAGTATCATGTTTCTATGTTATTAATATTGTTTATTATGTCATATTAGATGAACTGTGACAGATAAATAAGCGGCAGAGCTGATATTAGCATCATATTTAAGTATTTTGTCCTGTCTCCAAACAATAAACTCTCCTCCCTCTCCCCTTCTTGCCATTTTCCATACGCCAACAAGTCTTCAATAAAGGTAAAAGTGATGTTAAATGTTCATTTATCCATTTCATTAGTGCTTTATATTTATTTCTCATTGTTTTATATATGTAAAACTAAAGTTATTCTTTAAAAATGTATTTTTTTGTTAATATTTTGGGTGTCTGGAACGGATTAATTGTATTTACATTACATATTTCTTATGAAATATTACTACGTTTTGTACTTTTCGGATTTAAACGACCTTCTGGAACGGATTAAGTATGAAATCCAGAGTTCCACTGTATAGGAAATTATATATTGGGTTATGTTGACATGGCAGGACTTACACAACAGCCCAGTTGTCTTGCACATGTAGGAAAACATTGCTCTTGAGGGGGCAGGTACAACCAGGCACCAGCAGGTACACACAAGGGCCCTGTTTACTTAACTCACACGTAAGAAACTATACACACTGGGGAGTGTTAACACAACCCAGCACACCAGGACTCACAAAGGCTCAATTTTGCAATTAGCAATTAAGAAAGCAACAAGAGTGATTAGCAGCACTGAACAACACTCCCCATACACAAGAAGACTCAAGAATGCCAAGGATAACAACACCACAACCACAAGTTCATTGTACCAGATTATATCCAATGGCCATTAATAGACAAATGTAAAGCATGAAATGACAAGAATACTGAAGACAGTCATAAGGCCCTAAGAGACTCGGCCAACTGAGGCTGAGGTCAAGCAAAAAATCTAAGGGGAGAGGTGAGGACTCAATGGCACAAAGAAAACAGTTAACTAGAGAGAGTGGTGAGTGAGAGTTACCAGTTGATGGCTGCATACTGCCTGCACTGCAACAATTTTCTGAGCACCACTGACAGGTGAAACATATTCTAAGTCCCTGTGGTCCCTCAATCAAAAAATGTTAATAAATTCAACTTTAGATTTAGATTCAGGTATTTATTTGCCAAAAAAAAAATGCAGTCATAGGTAAGGAAACAATGTAGGCAAAATACACATGGAAATATTTTACAAACTCCATATTATGCTCATCATTTCCACAATTCTTTACCAATTTCTACCAAACAAATAAAAGCACACCACATATTCATAAAATAAACATGGACAAAATCAAAGCATTTCATTAACAGAAGTAAAAAATTATTTCTTGCATAGCTCTCAAGTGTAGGTGTTGTTTATCCTAATTCAGACATACATAGCTGAGGGAGCTTCTGTATTTTTATACATAATCAATTTAACATAGTAGAAGTGCCACAGATAGCATGCTGTTGCAGCCTTAATGTTGCACCTCAGAATCCCATACCTAAAGAAATGACTCCACTCCAGCCCTTATTTATACAAGAGAGGAGTTGCCTGCTGCCCTGAGGTACATCAGTTAGCAGCCCGAGGTAACATCTACCTGAAGCAAGTGATGTCATGTTGCATTTGCTACTGGTAACACAGAGATGATGATGTCTCTAGACAGCTCTAAGTCACTACTGAGGCTAGTACGAGCACTGATATCTTTGGAGATGATATTTCACTGTAATGACTACAAAGTCTTATATGGTAAACCTTGTAACCATGACAGCCAATTCACTTGTTTTAATGTGTACCATGCTTGCTTGTTAACAGTAGCTGCATGTCAGTATGAGGAACAAGTGCATTTTCACACTGAATATACACAACTCTCATAGCTCACCTGTGTTCTCACTCTTAGTATACACCACTCTCATAGCTCACCTGTGTTCTCACTCTTAGTATACACCACACTCATAGCTCACCTGTGTTCTCACTCTTAGTATACACCACACGCATAGCTCACCTGTGTTCTCACTCTTAGTATACACCACTCTCATGGATCACCTGTGTTCTCACTCTTAGTATACACCACTCTCATGGATCACCAGTGTTCTCACTCTTAGTATACACCACTCTCATGGATCACCTGTGTTCTCACTCTTAGTATACACCACACTCATAGCTCACCTGTGTTCTCACTCTTAGTATACACCACTCTCATAGCTCACCTGTGTTCTCACTCTTAGTATAAACCCCTCTCATGGATCACCTGTGTTCTCACTCTTAGTATACACCACTCTCATGGATCACCTGTGTTCTCACTCTAAGTATACACCACTCTCATGGATCACCAGTGTTCTCACTCTTAGTATACACCACTCTCATGGATCACCTGTGTTCTCACTCTTAGTATACACCACTCTCATGGATCACCTGTGTTCTCACTCTTAGTATACACCACTCTCATGGATCACCTGTGTTCTCACTCTTAGTATACACCACACTCATAGCTCAACTGTGTTCTCACTCTTAGTATACACCACTCTCATAGCTCACCTGTGTTCTCACTCTTAGTATACACCACTCTCATAGCTCACCTGTGTTCTCACTCTTAGTATACACCACTCTCATGGCTCACCTGTGTTCTCACTCTTAGTATACACCACTCTCATGGATCACCTGTGTTCTCACTCTTAGTATACACCACTCTCATAGCTCACCTGTGTTCTCACTCTTAGTATACACCACTCTCATGGATCACCTGTGTTCTCACTCTTAGTATACACCACTCTCATGGATCACCTGTGTTCTCACTCTTAGTATACACCACTCTCATGGATCACCAGTGTTCTCACTCTTAGTATACACCACTCTCTGGATCACCTGTGTTCTCCTCTTAGTATACACCACTCTCATGGATCCCCTGTGTTCTCACTCTTAGTGTACACCACACTCATGGATCACCTGCACTCTCAGAGAAGATAAATGCTCAGCAACTAATCTCAAAACTCATTTCAAGGAGTTATTGATGCTGGTGAAGGGCTCTTGATCCACAAAATACAATACCCTATTTTGTATTAGAATGGCAGGTTTCAGCATATAAGATAATAGGATGTCATTATTTATAAAGATGTTGAGATGGAGGTAAGCAAGGTCTGGTAATGTATGACAGAGTGCTAACATTGCATACAATGCTGTGTCACACTGACCTGTTAAAGCCCCTTTGTGAGAATAAAATACCATAAAATTTGTACAGTGGACCCCGAGTTTCGTAAACCCGGAAATCGTACATTTATGTAAAGTATAATTTGTAAGTGCTTGTGGAAAAGTATTTTTGGGGGGCTGAAATGGGCTAACCTACGTGACATTTTCTTTAAGGAGTAAATTCGTTCGGTAATGGCATGAGCAGACTTCAGGAATGAAGTTTTACGAAACTTCGGGGGTCCACTGTATATAGAGAGGTGAATAATTCTGGGAAAGAGATGAATAATTCTTTGGAGGGTCCCTCTACAGGAAAGGTTCAATTTCTTCTCTGGGTAATTAGATATGACCTCAGAATTCGAACTAGTCACTTCTCTTTCCCCCAGGTGCCATATGACCTTTATGGCTTTAGTGCTTCCCATGAATATAATAATATTTATCACAAGCTTTAACCTGCCTTGGTTGGACCTCTCATCTAGCAAGGTTTCAAAGAGTATAGTTGGACAGGCACCTAAAGTCAAGTACCTGACTAACCGGGCTGCAGTTTGTATGTTGGTTTTATGCTTGTGTGTAGTAACAGCCTGTTGATTAGGCCCTGATCCATCACGAGGCTTGAGGTCATGGACCAGGTCGCGAGAGCCATTGACCAGCAGAGCACCCTCCAGGTAACACTGGAGGAACATCAATAACCTTCTGTTATGCAGGCCAACATTTTAAGTAGCAGTTGCCTGGTTCAACTCTCTAGGAAGCCAAATAATAACTAATATACAAGATGAAGAGCCATCAAGTGTGATACTGGGGTATCACTTTTGAGTGATTATTTTACTCTTTCAAATAAAACATATTTTACAACTAGTCACTCAAAAATTCACATCAATTGTCAAATGAGAGTTGCATACCTAGAGTATACAAGGGGTTTAGGAGGTCAACACCCTGCGGCCCAGTCTGTGACTAGGCCTCGAAATTCAGGTGGATCAGGGCCTGATCAGCCAGGCTGTTACTGCTGGCCACAAGTAAACCGCGTATGAGCCACGAAGCCTGGCTAGTCAGGAATTGACTTCAGGTGCCTGTCCAGCGCCTTCTTGAAGACAGCCAGTGGTCTATTAATCAAATCCTCCTTAGCCTTCTGGGAGGTAGCTGAACAGTCTTGGGCCCCTGACTCTTACTGTGTTGTCTCTTAGTGTACTGCATTGGCACCTCTGCTTTTTTCATTGAGGGAATGTTGCAACTTCTGCCAAGTCTTTTGCTTTTGTAAGAATTGATTTTCGTGTGCAGATTTGGAACTAGTCCCTCTAGGATTTTCAAGTGTATGTTATCATGTCGTTCTCACCTGTGTTCAGGGACTAAAAATCAAAGGGACTTAAACTGTTCCCAATAATTTAGGTGCTTTATTGACCTTGTAATTGCTAAAGTCATGACATTATGCAGGTGAAGCACCCCCGGCATAATGCCGTATGAGAAAATCAAAAAGGCCTGCCATACAGGGGGCTTTTTTTTCGTTAGTACATTATGCCAGGAAGCAGCCGTTAGCATGGCAATCTGACCTGCCGCCACACTCCACAGTGACTCCTCAGTGCTCACTTGGCTGCTGTGGTGAGAGGAAGTGTTGCACTTTGTCTCATCACCCCATCTTTTGTCTGAGTGTTCCCTTTGGTTTTGGAGGCTATACATATTTGATTATGGGTAAAAGGAAGTTTTTAACACCTGAAACTATAGCTCAAATCATAGGGCTTCCTGAAGCTGGGCACCAGATGAAAATAGTGGAGAATGTTGGTGTGTATGTGAGCGTTCAGTGAGGAACCTTGTGCAGCGTTTCAAGGCTGGTGGCGGTGTCAAGTTACCTTCTGCAAAACCTCCCGGACTGGCCCTTCAAAGAAGACATCTATTTCATACCTTAACTGTGTTAAAACTGATTAGAAAGTACACCTAAGATAACTGCTAGACAATTAGAAAGAAAAGAACCCACATCTTCTCTCAGAGGTGTCTGTAAGAACTGTTAACAGGCGTGTGTCAGGACTTTGGGCTACAGTAGTCACCGCCAGGTTAAGAAACCAATCCTCTCCAAGCCACAGAAGAAACGTAGGCTGGATTGCCATATACCTTTGAAGAGTTTAAAGGAGTATCTACTCTCTAGGCCAGCTCGTCTGGTGCTTGCCTAGTCAACCAGGCTGTTGCTGCTGGAGGCCCGCTGCCCCACATATCCATCACAGCCTGGTTGATCTGGCACCGATGAAGATACTTGTCAGTTTCCTCTTGAAACTTCCTACACTGGTTCAGCGATGTTTCGGATATCTTCTGGTAAGATGTTGAATAGTCTGGGACCGGATGTTAATACAGTGCTCCCGTATTGTCCCCACCCACTTTGCCCCTGCTCCTCACTGGGTTTATTTTACACTTTCTCCCATATCTCTCACTCCAGTATGTTTTTTGGGGGGGTCAGGGGACCGGGCCCCCCAAGTATTTTTCCCCCAAATACAGTGGTACCTCGATTTTGGGGCCCCCAAAAATCACCCTTTATGAAAATTTTTTTTTTTAAAACTTTTGAAAATGAAATTTTTTGGGGGGGCTGGACTAGTCTTTTTTTAAAATTTTTTAA
>WNWK01056885.1:0-10888 GCA_009830355.1 Cherax destructor
AAGAACAAGTACATCTCTGCCACAGTTGTGTCCTTCCACTGGTGTAGCCGTGAATTTGGTGAAAGAAATGTGTTTGCCATGGTGTACTCATAGTATGTGTTGCTTTCCTGACAATAATGTCCATCAGGGGTTCATCGAAGAATAACTGAAAGCATTCCAGTTCAGTAGCATTGTTCCCAAGTGTACACGATGGCCGTATTCCACTTTGTGCTTCATCAAAGTCATGGGGATTGGGAACAAAATTGTCACCTTGCTGTTAATCCCAGATGCGGTCTGCGGGTGCGTACTGGATATTGACAGGTGGTTGTGGTTGTGCAGGTTGTGGTTGTGCAGGTTGTGGTTGTGCAGGTTGTGGTTGTGCAGGTTGTGGTTGTGCAGGTTGTGGAAGTGTGGGGATGGTTGATGGTGGTTGTGCTGAGTTAGCAGCGTGGGTAGCAGCGTGGCCCGCTCGTGGTGGCACATGACTCATGCCACTGCCAACACCACCACTACCACCACCTGCCCCACGCACATTACGCATCCCCATTGTAACAATATCGTCATCTTCACTATCAATTCGTGGTGTAGGGCCAAGAGATGTACTCCGAGATTTACTCCTTTTCCTTGGAATAGCATATGGCACACTACCAGAACGCATGCTGCGTCGTACATACTGCCGCTTCACTGGAGAATAATCTCCCTCACTGTCGCCACTAGAACTGCTTTCAATAGCTTTGAAATCACTGTCATCATCACTTACACTGCTTACATCAGAGTCTTCTACACGTTGAAATAGTTTCCTCTTTCATTCTGGTACAGGTGAACGTGAATGAGACGGCCCAGCACCAGATGTGGACGGTTGTGGGTCATCTGGGTTTTCATCACTAATTATGTTATCCTGGGCACTGCTTTCGGTCACACCCTTTTGAAAACCATGGAATTCACTTTCACTGGCACTTCCATCACTGTTAGAACTATCACTTGGGAAGAGAAGGCCTCCAATTCGCCGGGGAGTGAGGTACTTCTTACCGCCTGGCATCGTGAACAAGGACTACAAACATGGCGCTCCCACAATGCACCACTGGGTCCCCAATTTTTTTCATACTGCGCACACCCACCACGCAGACCCATTCTCTCACATGTAGGCCTATCAGCTTTCTCCCGCTTCATTTGAAGCCGCTTGAATTTAGGCGTATAAATACGTCTGAAACATTGGCTCGTAAGACGTATATATACGTCTGAAACAGTCAAAGGGTTAATAAACATCCTGATCATATGTACATTTATTTACTTTGAAACCCTAGACATTCTAATTTTGTTAATAAATCTATTAAATTTTATTCTTTGGTTAGTACCCTCTCAGTTGTAATCCTCTTATGATATTGATAATATCGGATAACTGGACCAGGATACTGACTTTGTTGCAAAAGCCCAGTAATAGGCTGGATGCTAGAAGGGCTATCCTTTCTAGTGTTCACTGGAGATGTCTATTACTAATAGATATTGCGTCATTTTGTAACAAATGGGGGCCTGTCCGGGATACCACAGTGTCAGTGCGACACCCAACCCAGAAAAAACGTCTAAAATCACTGTCTAGTCTATTCTCTGTGAACAGAGTTACACTGAGTCCAGAGAAGTATGTGTCCTCTCACCACCGAACACATACTCTACCAAACAGAGTCTAAATGACGAGGAAACAAGCAGAGACGAGAGCGAGGTGTTGTCTCAACGATGGTCAGGAGAGGACAGACCGCGAGGGAGGGCAGGCAGCCCTCCCACAGGTGGAATCACGTGACTGCACACGTGACCAGCACGGCTACTCCAAGATGGTGCTAGGTACAGGCTGACACAAACAAGCGAGTGGTAGTTAACAAGGTAGTTCAACACTCGAACATTGAGCACAATAGTGTAACATCCTACCTAATAAAATAGCTAAGTCAAATAATAATATAAAGCAAGATATTAACGATTTAGCGATTATCGAAAATATCAGCAATATAAAATTATAAGAAATGAAGATATACATCAAATTTATATATGTACATTGTGGCCCATTCTGGGGTCACAATACCCCCCATTACGACAAACGGTCGCACTAGGAGAAGTAGTAATGTCTCTCACAAATAAACTATTATAATATCAACATATCAGAGTCACTCAGGTCATACACGTCATTTAATTTTAGTGTCAATTTCACTATAAGATATGCTCCTCGTACTAGGGCAGTACACAACTTCTATATCTGCATACGCGTGGTTATGTCCGTACACTCGTGTAGAAGTAGCATAACATGAGGCTCGAACAGTGGTGTTGACTGCATACTAGTACAGCAGTCTCAGGAGAGGAGACGACATTCCACTCTAATAACAGTGGTAGTGGAATGTGTAGCAGTATAGACATCAGGTACTGGCATGTGAGAGAAGTAACTTAAGGAGTGTGTTGTGGAGGGGGGGAGTGACTGGTCTCTGTGGTGGTCCGCCACTCAGCATATTATCACCCACCAAACTCTACACACTCAGCACTCAGCTTCTCTCCAAATATCTCCTTCCCACACTCACACATAAATCACACACTGTTGATATAAAACATTGTTATTAGACATGAGTTATAAATATTTACATGGGCAGTATTGAGTTTACGTTACTTTACTTAATTAATCAAAGTAGCAAGTAACAAAGTAGTATATTGGGCACAAAAATGTTAACTTTAAATGTATCAAGGATAATTAAGGACACGACAGAGCGTCAGCAATTACGTTACAACGACCACTGATATGTTTAATACTTATGGAGTATGGCTGGATTCTGAGAGCCCACTTCATTATCCTAGCATTTTTACTCTTCATGGTGTTAATATAGGTGAGTGGATTGTGGTCTGAAAAAACATTGATTTTATGAGAAGTGCCCAAATATACATCAAAATGCTCTAACGACACCACTAGAGCTAGAGCCTCTTTTTCAATAGTGGCATAGTTTTTTCTGATGTCGTTTGAGTTTAGAGGAATAGTAGCATATAGGATGCAGTATGTCAGTGGATGTGGACTTTTGGAGAAGTACCGCACCCACTGCATAACCACTTGCATCTATATGCAAAAAGAAGGGTAGGTTGAAGTTAGGACCCTGCAGAACTGGAGCAGAGGAAAGCAAGCGCTTCAACCTTGTAAACGAGTCTGAACAATCTTTAGTCCAGATGAACTGTACTTTGCTACTAGTGAGCTCAGTAAGAGGAGCAGCGACTTGCGCAAAGTTGGGACAGAACCTGCGATAATATCCTCCTATACCTAGGAATCTTTGCACACCCTTCCTATCCTGTGGCACTGGAAATGCAGCAATAGCACGAACTTTAGCATCAATAGAAGCAACCTCACCTTGGCCTATACAAAACCCTAGATAGGTAATCTTGGCTTGACCAAAACTACACTTAGCCTAGTTAACAGTGAAGTTGTAATGTGTCAGTCTCTCAAACAAAGCTCTGAGACGTGTCAAGTGTTGTTCCCATTCGTCACTGTACACCACTAAATCGTCAAGATAGGCTTCTACTCCGTCTAAGTTTTGGGTCAACTTGTTCATAATACGTTGGAATGGCGAAGCAGCATTACATAAGCCGAATGGAGTGACGAGATAGTTGAACAATCCATCTTGAACAGTGAAAGCAGATATTTCTTGAGCACGTTCAGTAAGCGGGACTTGATAATATCCTCGTAAGAAATCTAAACGGCTGACATACTGTGCTCCTGACACACGATCAATCAGGTCGTCAATGCGAGGTAAGGGATAACCATCAGGCAAGGTGACAGAGTTCACTTTCCGGTAATCAGTACACATCCTGAAACTACCGTCAGGCTTGGGCACTAATATACATGGTGAAGCCCATGGACTCTTACTGCGCTCAATAAGTCCATGAGATAACAAAAAGTCAACTTCTTCTCTCAATGCTCTATGTTTCGTTGGACTCATTCTATATGGTGATTGCTTAATGGGTGATGCTCCTTGTACATCAACATCATGTACTCCCAGAGTACATCGTTTAGGAACATCACTAAACAATTCAGGGTACTGCAAAATCATGTTCTTAACATTACTTGCTTTATCAGCATCAAGGTTACTAAAAAAATTATCTAGTGATTGTAGAGTCACTGAATTTTCTAAACGTACCTCTATACCTCTAGAGATGTTAGGCAGACTGACGTTTCCTTCCTGTGTCCGAGGAAGAATAGAAGCAGTAGGTAGAGGATCAGAGTAGTATGCCTTGAGCTGGTTAATGTGGTACACATGATTGGATTTTCTCTTCCCCGGCGTGTGTACAAGATAATTTACGTCACTAAGCTTCTTCACTACTTCCAGGGACCATCATACCTGGGTTGTAGAGCATGACCTGGTACTAATTTCTGAGCCATTACCTTATCTCCTGCTTTAAAAGAGCGAGAGACAGCACGCTTGTCATACTGTTGTTTCATCCAGCCTTAGCTGAAACTAGGTTTTTCGAGACTAGCTGTCCGCAGCAGTTAAATGCTTCTGCATTAATGGAGGTGATGTGGATAAGGATGGATTAGATTGTCCTGTCCACACGTCTTTCAACACATCAAGAGGACCACGCACTTGGTGTCCGTATATTAGCTCAAACGGACTAAATCCTAGACTTTCTTGCTCACTTTCTCTCAGCAAACAGAAGAAAAGGTATACCTTCATCCCAGTCTTTAGAAAAATGTTCACAATAGGCTCTCATCATACACTTCAGTGTCTAATGAAATCTCTCTAGAGCACCTTGTGACTGAGGGTAGTAACTAGTAGAAAGTACTGACTTTATTCCTAGGTGGGATAATGCTTCGAAAGATCTTAGAAGTGAAGTTGAATCCTTGATCTGACTGTATCTCTCGAGGCAATCCAACCTGGGAGAAAAATTTCATCAGTGCACTGACAATAGCATGAGCATTAATTTTTCTCATAGGAATAGCTTCAGGATAGCGTGTAGCTGTGTCCATTATCATAAACAGGTATTGGTTCCCCAACTTGGTTCTAGGCAGAGGACCAACACAATCTATGATAAGATGTGAGAATGGCTCACCGTCTACAATTATTGGAATGAGAGGGGCAGGTGGTGGAGTGTGAGCGGGCTTGCCTGTCACCTGACAGACATGGCAGCATCGCACATGATCAGCAACAGTGTTCCTCATTTTCAGCCAAGTGAAATGTTTTGCCAGCTTACTAAGTGTCTTCCTGACACCCAAATGTCCTCCTATGGGACTATTGTGAGCAAAATCAAGAGCTTTCTCACGAAATGTAACTGGTAACACTACAAGATGCTTGATTGTGGTGGAAACACTATTAGCTGATAAACTTGTACTTTTCTCCATCAGTACACCGTTACAGTAATAGTAACAATTATCGAGATCCTTTGCTTCGCTCTCAGTCACTGCTATATCTCTGTCTTTCCAAAGACTGATCAACAAACTGATTCGTGATTAAATCGTCATGAGTTAGAATCTTAACATCAGTTGTGTCCTGACTAGGCTGATGAAAATGGGGGGGTCAGTGCTAGTGATCCTGGGCACAGAGAATCACTGAACAACATTTTCAAACCCAAGTCATTTTCATCAACTTACTCAGCAGGAGACAAGGATGGTTGTTGTTGTATCTTTGACATAAGACAAGTAATTGCGCTGAGAGGAAATAATATAGGCTTCTCTCTACAAGTTTCAATGGCATAATTATCCTCAGTGGTATTATCAATCACAAGTGGTTCCTTACAAATGCCAGCTTGAAGGATATCATTCCTATCAACAAGTCCACTGACCTGATAGGAAATGCACCACTGGAAATACCTACTGAAATATAACCAGTATAATAGCTTGTTTCAATGTACACTTTGTGAAGAGGAACTTTTATAACAGCACCTCCATAGGCTTCTAACAATACATCTATCTTGGTATAAGTATCATTAGTTAAAGGCAGTACATCTTCTCTTAACAAAGTAAGATAACTACAGTGGAACCCCGGTTAACGAAAAAAATTCATTGCAGAAGCCTGCTCAAGTGCCATTACCGAACGAATTTACTTCCATAAGAAAAATGTCATTTAGGTTAGTCTATTTCAGACCCCCAAAAATACACTTCCACAAGCACTTAAAATATTATACTTACATACATGTAATTGCACGATTTCCGGAGTTTTCGTTAACCGGGGTTCCACTGTACTGGTGTCTCGGAAGTAATTATAATAATAATAATATAATAATAATAATATTTTTATTTCATTGCAAGTTACAAGTATACATAGTTATTGGTAGTTACAATTATAAAACTGTAATGCAAGGAGAGCCACTGGCATGCATTGGCATTAGGGGCAGCTTATTCTAAAGACTTATTCACTATGATACATAATACTAGAGAAATTGATTGAGTTTATTCTAGTTATATATTATTTCACATTACAATATGATTATGCTATACTATTAAAAAGACAATACTAGAGAAATTGGTTGAGTTTATTCTAGTTGTATATTTTATTTCAAGTTACAATACAGTGGACCCTCGGTTAACGAATACCCCGGAAATCGTGCAATTATGTAAGTATAATTTTGTAAGTTCTTGTGGAAGTGTAGTTTTGGGGGTCTGAAATAGACTAACCTACATGACATTATTTCTTAAGGACGTAAATTCGTTCGGTAATGGCACTTGAGCAGGCTTCTGCAATGAATTTTTTTCGTTAACCGAGGGTCCACTGTATGTTGATGCTATAATAGTAAAATAACAATACTAGAGAAATTTATTGAGTTTCTTCTAGTTATATATTTTATTTCTAATTAACAAAATGATGATACTATTCTATAAAAATGACAATATGATTATATGAAATTGCAACAAGTGTTAAGGAGGATGACAATATAAAACTTGAGATTATCTTTAGTAAAATAACATTGGGTTTGAAAGTTTGTTACAGTATGAGTATTTAGTATAGGGTGAGTAGGTGATTTTTAAGAAGAGTCTTGAATTGATTTTCCGACAAGGTTAACTTAATATTTATTGGTAATGAATTCCAGATTCTGGGGCCCTTTATGTGCATAGAATTTTTACATTGGTTGGTATGGACTCGGGGTATGTCAAATAGTGATCTGTGTCTTGTGTCGTGGTCGTGGGACCTATTAAAGTTGTTGAGGAGAATTTTGAGCGGAGGGTTGATATTAGCATGTAGAGTTTTATGTATGTAGTAGGCACATGAATAGGTATGAATGTTTTTTATGGTGAGTAGTTGTAAAGTTTTGAATATAGGTGGAGTATGCTGTCTAGAGTGGGAATTTGTTATCATCCTGACTGCAGCCTTTTGCTGGGTTATGAGTGGTCTAAGGTGATTTAATGTTGTTGAGCCCCATGCACAGATTCTATAGGTGAGATTAGGGTAGATAAGTGAATGATATAGTGCAGTGAGAGCTGGTTGCAGCACATAATAGCGTATCTTTGATAATATACCTACTGTCTTTGAGATTTTCTTGAAATTTGTTGTATGTGTGTTTGGAATTTAAGACTACTGTCAAGGTGGATTCCTAGAATTTTCCTCTGTGAGTCTTGTGATGGGTGAACCATTGAGCGTTATGTTAAGTGGAACATTTGTGGCTTTGTTTCCAAACTGAATGAAGTAGGTCTTGTCAGTATTGAGAGTAAGCTTATTTGTCTTCATCCATGTTGATATTTTCTGTAATTTGGCATTAACAGTTTATTTTTTTAAATGCTTTTATAAGTGTAGTTTTGGGGGTCTAAAAGGACTAGTCTACTTTACATTATTTCTTAAGGGAATAAATTCGGTTGGTAATGGCACTTGAACAGTATTCTCTTACGAAAAATGGACGAACACCGGGGGTCCACTGTACTGGCTTCTGTTGCTAAGGTACAACTTTAGGTAGTTGAGTGGGTGCCCTCTAATACCATAGTGCGCTAATTTTGTAAGCAATAAATCATGGTCGACTGTATCAAATGCTTTCGTAGGTCTAGGAAGATTCCCAGCGGGACTTCTTTCTTTCTCAAGTGCGGGTATATTAATCCTAACATTGTGTTATAGCATCGTTTGTGCTCTTGTTAGTCCTGAATCCAAATTGACAGGGGTTGAGATACATTGTGTGAGGACGAGGTAGGAATAGATCTGTCTATGAATTAATTTTTCAAGATTTTAGAAAGCAGTGGTAAATTTGAGATTGGTTCTATAATTATTCAAGTCAGTTTGGTCACCTCCTTTGTGGATCGGGGTGACCCTAGCTATTTTGAG
The DNA here is from genome assembly GCA_009830355.1 of Cherax destructor. Taxonomy (NCBI): domain Eukaryota; kingdom Metazoa; phylum Arthropoda; class Malacostraca; order Decapoda; family Parastacidae; genus Cherax; species Cherax destructor. The sequence goes on from WNWK01056885.1 coordinate 8,235, forward strand.
AATTGATGGGAAGGTAGAAGATTCAATGGATTTATTGAATAATGCTGCTATAATTGGTGACAGTACCTGTGAAGCTTTTTTGTACATAAAGGGTGGTAAGCTGTTTATGTCTCCTGCTTTGTTTTTAAGGGTGTTGATTATGAGCGAGACTTCAATTGAGTTGGTAGGAGTTAGGAATAGTGTATCTGGTAGGTGTTGGTGAGGTAGTCTGTTGGACAGTGTTCGATCTTGGGATTTTACTTAGATTCTTTCCTACGGTGAGAAGAAAACATTAGTCTGTTTGCTGTCTCAGTTGGTGGAGTAGGGGTTCGTCTGTTTTTGATAATTTGATGGTATTGTTCGGGATATCTTTTTATTTCCTAGAATTGCAGATAGGGTTTTCAGGTCTTTCATATCACCTTTTAGTCTGGAGTCTGTTCTCATAATAAAATTTTTTTTTGGACCTTCCTATCAGGCTAGTAAGGATTGATGAGTAGTGTTTGGATTGTTCTCTGGTTTTGACCCCTTCTGTATTGTTCTTCTCAGTTAGCTGGGATTCGCAAGTCCTACTTTGCCTCTCGACAAGTAAGGACTCATTGAACGAAATCTTCTCATCATATACTCGGTCTGATGCTAGTCATCTCTTCTGAGGAACATTCTGAAAACAGGGGATCAAAGTGTTACTAGGATGGTGCCCTTTTGAACAAAAGAACGACATGTGGGAGCGCCACCCCAAACGATCTTGTTTTATATCTCTTTCTTTCCAACTTGCAATCTCCTAGATGACATTTCCTAAGCCCCAGTAGGTACATTTGACATTCTTCTTCTCAGTATTAGACTTCTGTCTAGCTACAGAGACAGATTCAGGAATGTCAGTTTTCCTGTAAGATACGGGAAAGATACAGTAGCAGGGTGTTAGGCCGGCACTGATCAGCTGATGTGGTTTGCCAACTCCTAGGATACTTTTTTGTTATCTTGTTTCTCTCAGTTTTAGTACTTACAATTTTTTGAGAAATTTCATAATTGTCAGCTAATGCTGCAGTCTCTAGAATATTTTGTGGCAGTGTGGTCAATCAGATATTCCTGTACACAGACATACAGTTGTTGAATTCTTCATGGCAGCAGCTGTATGAGCTTCATAAGTCTTGCACTGCGGGCTCAACCACCTCTCGCAATCGTTTTCTCACTGGCAAACTCTACACAAGTTTGACCGCGTCGTTGTAATGTACGAAATGCCGTTGGTAACTTACAGGTAACAAATTATATGTCTAGAATGGTTTTTGACTGTGTCATAATAATGTATTTGGAAATGGTAGAGCAGCAGTACATGTTTGAGCTCTGCCAGTCAAAGCTTTTTGTGCAAAAATGTGCCCAATGTTTACGTGGCCAATTCATAGCACTTTCTTGATTCTCGAACACATCAAAATACGTGTCCAGGTCTGTCTCAAGAAATTTAGGGACCATTGAGGCAGTTTCTGCACGTTAAATGTATCCTCCGTTGAACTACTAGGTTGATCAGATCTAATAATCTGTTTCTAAACGAACAGTGTTCGATGGAACTCTTCCTCTTTCAGTTTCCTCTGTGCCTCAATTTGTGCAGTCTGCAACAATATTAGGCATTCCCATCTCTCAAATTGATCCTGAGAGAAGGATCAATGGACAATGGAAAAAGGGAAATGAACAGGTTTATCTGGATGGACCTTGGGGCGAGGGACCCCTGGGCCAACCTCCAATAGAAAACTAGGTCTGGTCTAGTATAAGTAAAACACAGGTGTAGCATAAACAGTATGAGGCTGCGCCCTACTTCCTCTTCACTCTGTACTAAAGAGTTAGTCAGGCAGGGGGTAAGAACAAACTGAGTAGTAACACTAGGCTCAAAACTTCTGCCTGAGTTGCTCTCACTTCTACGTCATCAATTAGCACATATTTCCAATTGTGACTCAATGCTCTTTATCTGACTCTGAATGAACTCTCTCATGGGGCAAGGAATTTACGATTCAGGCCTGTTGATTGCTTTGTTTTTAGTCTTCTCATAATAATCAGAAATGGATATAATGCACACAATACTTTACCCAGGATTTTTTTTTGGCAAATACTAATGTAACAGTACTTTTGTAAATAAAATTGATTTTAAATAACACCTTCCTTAGTTTGACTAATTTGATATATCAGTTACACCTTAAATTCGTTCTTAACATAGAGATAAATAACACTGTCTTCAATAAATTAGTATAAACAGCCTCGTTCTGGGGGAAACTAGGGGACAAAAGCAGTGTCTCTAATGCCATAACCCATGTAAATTCTCAGGGTGGAGCTAAGACAAATATCAGCATATCTAATGTGTGCCTGTGGGGGGGTTTGCTCAGGGTGGAGCTAGGGGACAAATATCAGCGCCCCTAATGTGTAGACACGTAGACTTTTTCTCAGGGTGGAGTAGAGACAAATATCAGCGTCTCAATGTCGTAGCACTTGAGACTTGCTCAGGATGGAGCTAAAAGACAAAAAAATCAGCATCTCTAATGTCGTAGCACATGTAGACTTGCTCGGGTGGAGCTAGGACAAATATCACTGTTTCTTTCATGTTGGGCCAGAAAATGTCTCACTATATTTCCCAATGTCTTTTTAATTCCTAAAATGACCTCCCTTTGGACTATTGTGAGCAAAATTAAACGTTT
>WNWK01056886.1:0-10888 GCA_009830355.1 Cherax destructor
TTTTTTTGGGGGTTTTAAATTTTTATCTTTTTCTAAGGACCATGTCCTTGCCCCCCTAATCGTGTATAGTTTACTATCGCCCTGTTCTACATAATTTATTATTTCTGGAATATCGCTAGTATCTTCCTTGAAAAAACTGAGGGGAAAGTAAATGTTAAAAATTCTACACTTTTCCCTTATCACTGACGGTGAGCTGACCTGAGTTTTTTTTTGAGTGGGCCTATCTTGTCCTAATCTTACTTCTGTATACCTAAAAAAACCCTTTTGGGTTAGTCTTCGATTCTCTTCAACTTTAACCTCATAGTCTTTTTTTTCTTTTCCCTTTTTTTATTTTCTTTTTAACTGAATGTTTGATTATTAATTGCCCCTCTCCTTTTTTGATTCGCCTATTTTCCCCCTCTTTTTTTGATCAATGAGATTTTTAACATTTACCTCAATAACTGTAATCGGAGTTTGTTCCTCATCAACAACTCTATTACCAAACCAATGCTTTCCTATATCCTTCCTGAATCTAATTTACCCAACAAAGCCATTGCTGCTAAGCTTACCTAAATTATTACTAAGGTCCCCACAAACTTTTTGCTTCTCTACTGTGTTTAAAATTTTCATATCCCTCAAACATGTTTTAATATTTTTTACTCCACTAAATTTAAAACTTAGAAATGTTTACGGGGGGCCTGACTTGTGGAGAAACCCACTAGTGAGTCAAATCTTTACTGGGGGAAACCCCACTAGTGAGTCCACAATCATACTTGGGGAAACCAACCCACTAGTGAGTTAACCACCCATCTTGTGGAGCAACCCACTAGGGGGTCCACAATCATCTTTGAAAAACCCCACTAGTGAGTCCACAACCCCATCTTGTGGAGCAACCCCCCCTAAAAGAGCCCACAATCATCTTTGGAGCAACCCACTAGTGAGTTAACCATCATTTTGTGGACCCCACTAGGTAAGCCCACAATCATACTTGGGGGAGCAATCCACTAGTGATTAACCATCATACTTGTGGAGCAACCCACTAGTGAGCCCACAATCATATTTGGGGGAAAAAAATTTTCCACTGGAAAGGTTAACCATCTTTTTGGGAGAAACCCACTAGTGGTCCTTCATCATCTTGTGGAGCAACCCACTAGTGAGCCCACAACCCATATTTGGGGGAGAAACCCCATTTGAGTCCTCCATCATTTGGAGCAACCCCACTAGTGAGTCCTCCATTATACTTGTGGAGAAACCCCACTAGTGGGTCCACAATCATACTTTTATTTTCATGTTTCTGGCAAACGAGGACCCAAAAAAAAAGCAAACTGATCTAGATATTTTCAAAAAAAAATATCCACTGAAAAAAATATTTTTATAAAATTCCCTTTTAAACAATTTTTAATTGTACCAAAATTTCCTTAAAATTTTTTGAAAATTATAAAAAATATATTTAAAAGCAATCATGGGGGCCTTCTCAGCCGGGGGGGGAAACATTGGGCTTTTTTTTTACCTGTTTTCTATTTCACCATCAGTAAAATGGGTCCTGGGTGTTAGTCGACTGGTGGGGTCGCATCCGGGGAAAGGGCGGCCTAATTTGCCCGAAATACTCAGCATAAAAAAAGGGGTTTTCTATATAGTAGTATGTCATTGTTTCCCTTTTAGGCCTGTCTACTGTACATGTCTTGTAGTAAATAAAGATATTTTTTTTTATTATTATTATTATTATTATTATTATTATTATTATTATTATTATTATTATTATTATTATCAGTGAAAGAATGTTACTTCTGTAATTTTTGGAATTATTTTTGAAAATTATTTCGACAATAAATTTTACATCTGTTCGTTTGGAAAAACGACCTTGGAAATTAATGAAAATGCAGAACAGCCTTATATTGTTTAGTGTTCTCTTTGTGAAGTTTTTCAAACGTTGACATTATGCAAGCTTGTTCTGCCCCAATTTATCGTGTTGGTATTTAAATTTTTTAAAAAAGCGATTGTGTGGATAAAAACAAAATCGGGAAAATGATAAGAATCAAATGAATAGAATTACTCAGCTGTATCCAGGGGGAGGAGGGGGAAGGGAAAAGGGGGAAGAAGTGGTGGAGGAAAGAGAAGAAGAAAGGGAAAAGGAAAAAGGAGGAGCAACGGGGGGGAAAAAAAAGAAGCAAAAAAAAAAAAAACAAAAAAAAAAAGAACAAAAAAGGGGAAGGAAGAGGGAAAAAGGGGAGGAAAAAGGGAAGAAGAAAAATTAAGCAGAGGAAAAAAAAACAGAACGGCGGGCAGAGGGAAATTTAAAAGGGAAAGGAAAAAAGGGGGGGGGAGGGGGGGAAAGGGGGAAAGAAAAAAAATTTGAGAGAAAAAAGATGGGGTGACCCCAAAGGGAACGTCATGGAGTTGGGAAAACATCCTTGAGACAGACTGAGGACCATCACTCTCATTCCGTTCAAACTCATTTTAACGGCAACATCTTGTGATGTTGGGCAACCCACCCCCTTTACAATCTAAGGGGTCCCTTTTTCATTATGGACCTACTTTTTTAAAAAGAAAAAGGAAGGAAGGGTGAGGGAAACTTATCCTCTTAAACTATTAAAAGAACATAATAATAATAATTTAAAAAAAAATAATAATAAAAAATTTTAATTATTATTATTAATTAATTTTTTAAACAATAAATTTAAACCCAAATCAGAAAGGGGCATACGGAAAAAGGGGAAACCCTAATTTTCCATAAAAAATGAATTCTTGTAATTTTTAAATGGTGTTTGTAGAGGGGATAAAAAGTTAGCGCTGTAGTCTATCTAAGTAGTGAACACGTTGAGTGACTAGTGAATAAAAAACCAGTAACAACAATCTACTGCCTCATCCGTCCCCCCCCCTAGTGCTACCTAAAACATGCAGGAAGCCAGTACTAGCCCGTCTGCTGCCCCCATGCTTCCCCGCCCCAGTGTTGCCTGGGCATGAAGGAAGCCAGTAGCAAAGCCTGTTGCCCCCATCCCCCAACCCCAGTGTTGCCCCGGGGCTTGGGAAGCCAGCAGCAACAGGCTGCACCCCCTTCCTCCCGAACCTAATTGCCTGATCATGCAGGTAGCTAATTTTAGGGCTACACCCACCCATTCCACCTGGGCATGCAGGAAACGGCTGGTATCACGCCCAACCTTCCCCACCCCAGTGTTCCCACTTCTCTTCCCCCTTCTTCTACTTCCCCTTTTTTGCTGCTGCTCTGCTTTTTGGGGCCCCCGCACTGCCCGCTGCTGCCTGGCCCCTTCTCTCCTATTATTAATCTTTTCTACTTATTTCTTTTCTTCAATTTCATTACTACTTTTTACTTCTACTACTATTACCTTCTCTACTACTATTTCTTTCTCACTATTCCTCCCCTTTTTTTCACCTCCTTCCCCCTTCTCCTTTTTCCCTTTTTCCTCTTCTGGCATATTATCTCCCCGTGTACCTGGGAAAAGTCTATGGTTCACTCCTCCCAAATCAGAAACTTCATGCTAGAGTTGAACAATCTTTGTGTACTTGTGGTCGAGACCAGAGATGACCAGGGACCACGTGTTGTGTGTGGGGTCCATGCCTACCACCTGAGTTCCTTGGTGGCCAGGGACCACGTGTTTTTGTGGGGTCCTGCCTACCACCTGTATGTCTTTGGTGGGCCAGGGCCCATTTTTTTGTGTAGGTCCAGGGCCTACCACCTGTAGTGTCCTGGGTGCGGAGGGACCACGTGTTTTTTGGGGTTTCCCGGGCCTCCACCTGTAGTGTCCTTGGTGTGGGGACCACGTTTTGTGTGAGGCCCACGTGCCTCCACCTGTATGTTTTTGGTGGCCGGGGACCACGTGATGTGGATCCACGTCCCTACCACCTGGTGTCCTTGGTGTTCCCGGGGAAGTGTTGTGGGGGTCCACGTGCCTACCACCTGTAGTGTTCTTGGTGGGCCAGGGACCACGTGTTGTGTGTAGGTCCAGGGCCTCCACCTGAGTGCCCTTGGGGCCAGGGACCATTTTTTTTGAGGGTCCACGTGCCTACAACCTGTAATGTTCTTGGTGTGGCCAGTGACCACGTGTTGTGTGTGAGGTCCCGTGCCTACCACCTGTAGTGTCCTTGGTGTGGTCAGGGGCCAAATGTTGCCACCACCTATGTGTCCTTAGCGTGGTCGGGGGCCACGTAGCCACCACATGTAGTGTCCTTGGTGGAGGGCTGGAGGGGCCACCACCTGCAGTTCCTTGGGGGGTCGGGCACCACCTGTAGTGAGCTTGGTGGGGTCCACCGGGCCCCCCAAAAAAACTGTATTCCTTGGGTGGGGGTGTCGGGGGCAGTTAACAGTACGGACCATTTTTTAGGGGGAATTCCAGCCCTAGGCCAGTTAGCATAGGGTAGATTATCATTTAAAGCACCTGTAAGTGGAAAGTAATTAGGTAAGAAGAGGAAGAGAAGGGTGCTCCAGTTCCTTAAAAAGACCCCTTATCAGCATTCAGGCAGAACCTCATGAAAAAATGAAATAATAAAATTTTATTTCTAAAGACTTTAAAAGGTTAAGCCCCATGACATCAATGACATACTACTGTATGAAGCCCCTTGTTATGCAGAGCATTTCGGGCAAATTAGGTCAATTTTGTCCCGGATGCGACCCACACCCGTCGACTAACCCAGGACCCATTTTACTGTGGGTGAACATAGACAACCGGTGGGAAAAACGCCCAATGTTTTTACCCTTGCCGGGGAAACAACCGGGCATTCACCGTGTGAAGCGAGCTTTTGCCACCAGGCCACGGGGCACCGTTGAAAGATTCACTGGTTCAACATTCGTGTGTCTTACACTTCGGGGTGCTGTCTTTAAGATGCTAATTCAAAGATGCTTTATCAGGTATTTGTTTTAAAAAAACCTCACTGTTGGTGAGATAAAGCCTCACTGTTGGTGAGATAAAACCTCACTGTTGGTGAGATAAAGCCTCACTGTTGGTGAGATAAAACCTCACTGTTGGTGAGATAAAGCCTCACTGTTGGTGAGATAAAACCTCACTTTGGTGAGATAAAAAACCTCACTGTTGGTGAGATAAGCCTCACTGTTGGGAGATGAACCTCACTGTTGGTGAGATAAAGCCTCACTGTTGGTGAGGTAAAACCTCACTGTTGGTGAGATAAAGCCTCACTGTTGGTAAGATAAAGCCTCACTGTTGGTGAGGTAAAACCTCACTGTTGGTGAGATAAAGCCCCACTGTTGGTAAGATAAAGCCTCACTGTTGGTAAGATAAAACCCCACTGTTGGTGAGATAAAGCCCCACTGCTGGTGAGATAAAGCCTCACTGTTGGTGACATAAAGCCTCATTGTTTGAGGTAAACCTCACTGTTGGTGAGATAAAGCCCCACTGCTGGTGAGATAAAGCCTCACTGTTGGTGAGATAAAGCCCCACTGTTGGTGAGATAAAGTCCCACTGTTGGTGAGATAAAGCCTCACTGTTGGTGAGATAAAGCCCCAGTTGGTGAGATAAAGCCTCACTGTTGGTGAGATAAAGCCCCCCTGTTGGTGAGATAAAGCCTCACTGTTTGGGGAGATAAAGTCACACTGTTGGTGAGATAAAGCCTCCTGCTGGTGAGATAAACCCCACTGTTGGTGAGATAAAGCCCCACTGTTGGTAGATAAAGTCCCACTGTTGGTGAGATGACCCACTGTTGGTGAGATAAAGCCTCACTGTTGGTGAGATAAAGCCTCACTGTTGGTGAGATAAAGTCCCACTGTTGGTGAGATAAAGCCCCACTGTTGGTGAGATAAAGCCCCACTGTTGGTGAGATAAAGCCTCACTGTTGGTAAGATAAAGCCTTTACTGTTGGTGAGATAAAGCCCCACTGTTGGTGAGATAAAGCCTCACTGTTGGTGAGATAAGCCTCACTGCTGGTGAGATAAAGCCCCCCGTTGGTGAGATAAAGCCTCACTGTTGGCGAGATAAAGTCCCACTGTTGTGAGATAAAGCCCACTGTTGGTGAGATAAAGCCTCACTGTTGGTGAGATAAAGCCTCACTGTTGGTGAGATAAAGCCCACTGTTGGTGAGATAAAGCCCCACTGTTGGTGAAATAAAGTCCCACTGTTGGTGAGATAAAGTCCCCCTGTTGGTGAGATAAAGCCCCACTGTTGGTGAGATAAAGCCCCACTGTTGGTGAGATAAAGCCTCACTGTTGGTGAGATAAAGCCCTACTGCGAATTATAAATCCAAACTGTGAGTTATAAATCCCCAGTGTGAGCCATAAAGAATCACTTCTTGAAAAGTTGTAAACCATCTTGAAGATGGTTTTACGCTGTTTAGTCTAACTAGACAACGTTAACGTCTGCCTGCCCTTGAAGACGGTATCTTGATGCTGGTGAAGGGTTCGTGATCCAAGGAACTGGAATCACATTCCCCTTCCTTGGATCACATTTTATTACCTTCCATTCCTTGGCGTTGTATAACCCTTACGGATTTAGCGATTTTTCTATGAATATAAAAATAGAATAATAAGTTATACTACTACTATTACTATTACTACTGCTGCTACTACTACTACTACTACTACTACTACTTATAATAATAATAATGATAATAATAATAATAATAATAATAATAATAATAATAATAATAATAATAATAATAATAATAATAATAATAATAATAATAATGATAATAATAATAATAATAAAATATATATAATAATAATAATAATAATAATAATGATAATAATATTAATAATAATAATAATAATAATAATAATAATAATAATAATTTTAAATTTAAATTTATCCAATTTGTAGATTTGTTAAATTTTCTATACCTGGAGTTTACCTGGAGAGAGTTCCGGGGGTCAACGCCCCCGCGGCCCTGTCTGTGACCAGGCCTCATGGTGGATCAGAGCCTGATCAACCAGGCTGTTACTGCTGGCCGCACGCAGTCCGACGTACGATATTGTTAATTTTTATTCATGTAATTCGCTTAACCTTCGGGTAAATATGATTATGATTAGTGTTATAATATCCTTCAGGAGCTGTGGTCTCCCAATACATAGACAAGTCTAAATGAGACAGTACAAGAACTATGTACAGCTTCCTGACAGTTTGTTTGTCCTTGGCTGTTTTGGACGTCTGGTTGGGTACACTAAAGTTCTTTTATTGTTCTACTAGTAGCAACTGGGATATAAGAACATTAAAACTGTACGCTGTTGTATCCTAAGCTTTGAAAGAACTCAAAACAAATAAGAGGATACGAAACGCACTGATGTCTTGTCATACAAGAGAGAAGGCGTGAAAAATCTTGGAATATTAATGTCAGACGACCAGCCGTTTTGAAGGCACAACAAAATCAATATAGTCAGGACCATGTAAATGTAAGGGTGGATTACAAGTAAATGCACATTTTAACTGCTAAGATACGGAAACATAATAAATGAACATGATGTTATATAAAAGATAACATATCTAGGAAGCTTAATGTCAGACGACCAGGCATATAAAGAGCACAACACGGTAAACATTGCCAAGGTCATGTAAATGGTAGTTTTCTACTGTACTCTCTCTCGTTTAAAACAATTATGTTCTCACATCATCAAGACAGCTGAGATTATCTGAGCTATAAAATATATAAGGGTCATTCAGGAATCGCAGTGAATAACCACTGCATATAAGCTATTGCAAGTGTCACGAACTAACAATGTGCTCTCTACAACAGAGACAAGAGAAAATACTTCGTTGTCATGTTCCTAACATGCGTATTAAACTAACTTTCAGGAATGAGACATATGGGAGGAAATACGTATACACTAAGCCCAATAAAAACTAGGAGGTCATAAACAATACTTGAAGAATGTTAACATTCGAGGTCCACGACTCTTCACTCTTCCACCAGCATTTATATGTAGTATTACCGGTTTAAAAAGACACTTGAGCAAAAATTGGACATATTAATTAGAAAAAGTTTCGGTCCTGGAACCTTGATCACTTCTAACCCACAGAGGTGTAAGTGACACACAGTGACCTGAAAAATCTGGGCCAAAGGCCAACCTGAACATAGAATCAAAGTGTATTAAGGAGACTTCATATAACATCCTTCACTTACACAGGAAGAATATAAAATTTCAGTGTTTGAAGTCCGATGCTTAATGTTTTCCGAGAAGTCTCAGTAACACCTTTGACACAGCAGAGTGGTTCCTGGAACCTACATCACAAAGGCGATGATAATTTCCACCTCCTTTCATCATACGCTCAAACTCTTCCAGGTTCAAATTTCTGATCCGTGAAACAGTTTTCAGTAAAGGAATTTTAACACTCAAGAACGTTTGAGAAATGAGGCTATTCTTGGTAATTAACCTGGCAGCCGCAGCTGTAAGGTTAGTAGTTATAAATTAGACACATATGCAACATTTGGGTATCTTTATTGAGGAAACGTTTCGCCACACAGTGGCTTCATCAGTCCAATACAAAGTAGAAAGGTGTAAGGAGAGTTGGAGTTTTGAGGTAATCAGTCCCTCGGCCTGGAGTCGATGTGTTCAGTCCATCAATCTTGTAGAAATGACAGTATATGTCCGTAGAGGTGGCTTATATACTGTAGTTAGGTGAGGTGAAGCAGCAGGAGGCGGGGTCATAGTGGTACCATCTACTAGTCTAAGTAGATCTTCGTCCAAAGGTTGGACAAGTGTTGAAGAATTCGTTTGTATTAAGATCCCAAGATGTTGCTGTGTCAGACAGGGTATAGATGAATGGTTCAGAGAACCGACAAGTTATAAATTAGATTGATGGACTGAACACATCGACTCCAGGCCGAGGGACTGATTACCTCAAAACTCCAACTCTCCTTACACCTTTCTACTTTGTATTGACTGATGAAGCCACTGTGTGGCGAAACGTTTCCTCAATAAAGATACCCAAATGTTGCATATGTGTCTAATTTATAACTTGTCGGTTCTCTGAACCATTCATCTACACCCTGTCTGACACAGCAACATCTTGGGATCTTAATACAAACGAATTCTTCAACACTTGTCCAACCTTTGGACGAAGATCTACTTAGACTAGTGGATGGTACCACTATGACCCCGCCTCCTGCTGCTTCACCTCACCTAACTACAGTATATAAGCCACCTCTACGGACATATACTGTCATTTCTACAAGATTGATGGACTGAACACATCGACTCCAGGCCGAGGGACTGATTACCTCAAAACTCCAACTCTCCTTACACCTTTCTACTTTGTATTGGACTGATGAAGCCACTGTGTGGCGAAATGTTTCCTCAATAAAGATACCCAAATGTTGCATATGTGTCTAATTTATAACTTGTCGGTTCTCTGAACCATTCATCTATAAGGTTAGTAGTGCTGCAGCTGTAAGGTTGGTAGTGCTGCAGTTGTAAGGTTGGTAGTGCTGCAGTTGTAAGGTTGGTAGTGCTGCAGTTGTAAGGTTGGTAGTGCTGCAGTTGTAAGATTGGTAGTGCTGCAGTTGTAAGGTTGGTAGTGCTGCAGTTGTAAGGTTGGTAGTGCTGCAGCTGTAAGGTTGGTAGTGCTGCAACTGTAAGGTTGGTAGTGCTGCAGTTGTAAGGTTGGTAGTGCTGCAGTTGTAAGATTTGTAGTGTTGCAGTTGTAAGGTTGGTAGTGCTGCAGCTGTAAGGTTGGTAGTGCTGCAGTTGTAAGGTTGGTAGTGCTGCAGTTGTAAGATTTGTAGTGTTGCAGTTGTAAGGTTGGTAGTGCTGCAGCTGTAAGGTTGGTATTGCTGCAGTTGTAAGGTTGGTAGTGCTGCAGTTGTAAGATTTGTAGTGTTGCAGTTGTAAGGTTGGTAGTGCTGCAGCTGTAAGGTTGGTAGTGCTGCAGTTGTAAGGTTGGTAGTGCTGCAGTTGTAAGATTTGTAGTGTTGCAGTTGTAAGGTTGGTAGTGCTGCAGCTGTAAGGTTGGTATTGCTGCAGTTGTAAGGTTGGTAGTGCTGCAGATGTAAGGTTGGTAGTGCTGCAGTTGTAAGGTTGGTAGTGCTGCAGTTGTAAGATTGGTAGTGCTGCAGTTGTAAGGTTGGTAGTGTTGCAGTTGTAGGTTGGTATGCTGCAGTTGAATTGGTAGTGCTGCAGCTGTAAGGTTGGTAGTGCTGCAGTTGTAAGGTTGGTAGTGCTGCAGTTGTAAGGTTGGTAGTGCTGCAGTTGTAAGGTTGGTAGTGCTGCAGCTGTAAGGTTGGTAGTGCTGCAACTGTAAGGTTGGTAGTGCTGCAGTTGTAAGGTTGGTAGTGCTGCAGTTGTAAGATTGGTAGTGCTGCAGTTGTAAGGTTGGTAGTGCTGCAGCTGTAAGGTTGGTAGTGCTGCAGTTGTAAGGTTGGTAGTGCTGCAGTTGTAAGGTTGGTAGTGCTGCAGCTGTAAGGTTGGTAGTGCTGCAGCTGTAAGGTTGGTAGTGCTGCAGCTGTAAGGTTGGTAGTGCTGCAGTTGTAAGGTTTGTAGTGTTGCAGTGTGGTTGAGTGCGCGTAAGGTTGGTAGTGCTGCAGCTGTAAGGTTGGTAGTGCTGCAGTTGTAAGGTTGGTAGTGCTGCAGTTGTAAGGTTGGTAGTGCTGCAGTTGTAAGGTTGGTAGTGCTGCAGTTGTAAGGTTGGTAGTGCTGCAGTTGTAAGGTTGGTAGTGCTGCAGCTGTAAGGTTGGTAGTGCTGCAGTTGTAAGGTTGGTAGTGCTGCAGTTGTAAGGTTGGTAGTGCTGCAGTTGTAAGGTTGGTAGTGCTGCAGTTGTAAGATTGGTAGTGCTGCAGTTGTAAGGTTGTAGTGTGCAGCTGAAGTTGAGTGCTGCGTGTAAGGTTGGTAGTGCTGCAGTTGTAAGGTTGGTAGTGCTGCAGCTGTAAGGTTGGTAGTGCTGCAGCTGTAAGGTTGGTAGTGCTGCAGCTGTAAGGTTGGTAGTGCTGCAGTTGTAAGGTTGGTAGCTGCAGTGT
>WNWK01056887.1:0-10888 GCA_009830355.1 Cherax destructor
CCATTTTAATTAAACAAAATACCACACTAATATTTTCAATTATTTTTTTTAAAAAATAAACTTGTAAACAAGTTTTGTAAGCAAAAAAATTGAAAAAAAAATTTAAAATGCAGTTTTTTTTTGGGGTACAATGAGGTACCAATTATACATTATATATTATATTGGTCTCGGGGGGTTAAAAAAAAGTTACTAAAAAAAAATTTAAAAAAAAAAAGAAAAAGTTAAAAGTAAAATAAAAAATGCGATTTAAAAATCGCTGATTTTTCCCCCGGTCATTGAAGGTCAATTTTCATGACTTTTTTGGGGTTAACTATTTTTTTGGGGAATTTTTTTTTTTTTTGTTTCATTACCTTCCCCAAAAATTATTTTTTTTTAAATTTTTCTGTAAGAAAAATTTTTTTTTTTTTAAAAAAAAATTTTGGGGACACTGGTGCCCCTTTAAAAAAAATGGCCTTGGACCCTGAAAGGGTTAAAACAGCAAACTTTGCAGTGTTTTTTTATACATGGTTGTATTTTCTATTTCTTGGTCTCATTTGTGAATGGAAAAAATATATTCATAAATAGAGATGATTTTGATTGGTTTTAGTACGGGAAAATTTTGAAACTGAGCTCAAAGTAAAAAATTTTTAAAATTTTTTGGATGAAAAAGAGTAAACAAATGACCTCACACGTTTTGGGGGGCGCCAGCTTGTGGGTCTAATATCGTTCACAAATGTGGTGATTTTTTTTTTTTCCCCCCCATTACTCCTCCACCACTTTCTTGTGCCCTCTCCTGTCTGGGGGCCTATATAAACCCCTTCTACCTGTTCTTTGTGTTAGTGTGACTTTGTAAATCCCCCAAAAATCCCCCCGGCGTTGGGGGGTTGTGAGTAAGCAATATAAAAAAAAAATTTAAAATTGTTTTTTGGGGTTTTTTTGAATACAATGATGAAAATTTTATACATTATATATTATATTGGTCTCATAGGTTAAAAAGTTACAAAAAAAAAATATTAAAAGCAGGTGACCTAAATAACTTACCACCTTTTTAAAAAAAGCCTCTCAAGTTCTCTCACCAATTTTGCAACACTTTTAACAAACCTTGAATCCTCTCCTTCCCATCAAAAACTAAAATAGCGGGTCACCCCAATACATGGGGAGGGGGATCGCAGCCTGAATAACTGGGGGCCCCGGATACCCTTTTCCCTTTCTCTCCAAAATTTTAAAAAAAATTTAAAATTATAAAAAAATATTTTCCCCCCTCACATCCAACAACGTAAAAAACCACTGTCAATTTTTTTGGGGGCCCCCAAAAAAAATACAAATGATGCCATTATTTTTTTTTTTTTTTTTTTTTTTTTTTTTTTTTTTAAAAAAGGGGGGGCCCCGGCCCCCCCGAGGCAGGGTGACCTTTTAAAAAAATAATTTACACCCCCCTTTGGGGAAAAAAAATCCCAGTGGGAATTTTTCATTGATTTATGAAACCCCCTTTTGATACATTTCCCCCATGTCTGTTCACTTAAAAAGACTATTTTAAAAAGAGGCCCCCCTAAAACTAAAAAAATCATACCTTACAAAGGGGAAAAATATTGTCAGAAATGGGGGGGGCCCCACCCCAAACTATTACCGTAGGCCCCCCGGGGGGAAGTGTTCTTGGCCCACTATTTTCCCCTTTTTTTCATTAACGACCTCCAAATGCATCTAATTACCAAACCCTTTTTTTTTGCAGATGACACTCTACATTATCTCTCCCCCCCCCCCGCCCACCCCTACCCCAAACTACAAATCTGAATTGCAGAAAATATCTAGGGGGAATGATAAACAAACTTACTCTAACATTAAAAAAATTTTTTCCCCCTTTTGGGGGAACAGAACAAAAAACCCCAAATTTTTTAAAACCAAAATAAAAAACGGTCCCCTATCCCCAAAACCCCCGGGGAAAATTTTAAGGTCATCTTGACGGTCCCAAAAAATTTTCCCCAGACCCCCAAATACAAAAAACCCCCAAGAAAGTCTCAAAGCCCGGGGGAATACCCCCAAGATACGGTATTTTTTCCCCCAAACCAGCCCCCCATCCCTTACCTATTTTTTTTCCCCCTTTACCTCCCCCTATGGAACCCCCCCATGGGGCTCTCATCAATAACTCATCTCAGACCACTAATAAACAAAAAAAAACAGCAGAAAAATGATAAAAAAATTCTCACTCCAGGCAACATACCCCCCCAATATTAAAAAAACCCCCAAATTACTCACCATACAAGACATCCATACATTTTTTTTTTGCCTATTCATACAAAAAGGGAAAAATCTTTTTAATTTTAAACCCCCCCCCCCCAAACTTCTCCCCTTTTTTTAAAAACAGGACCCATGACCATAACACTGAACGGAAAACTCGATGTTTTTCCCCCCTCCACCTAACACTATGTAAAAACCCCGAAGACAAAAAGGCCCCCAAAATTTTGGGAAATTTATTACCCCCCATTGCCAAAGAAACCCTACCTGTCCCCAAATTTTTAAAAGACAAAAAAAACCCCCCTTTTCCCAAAAAAATTGTTTTCCTTTTTTAAAACCCTTTTTCCCCCCAAAATGAATATTCCCCTTAAAAAAAAAATTTACTATTTTAAGTCAATGTAAAAAATGAATGAACGAATGAATGAATGTAAAATGTTTTTAATAAAACTTTCCCAAACTAATTATTCCCACAACACTTCCCTTATAATGCCCGTAAACTAAATTTTCCCCAAAAAAATTAAAATTTTTTTTAAATTTTTATTTTTACAATTAGTTGCATTGCCGCAAAAAAAATTTCCCCCCCAAATTTAAATTTATATTTCAACTTATATTCAAACTTTATTTTAGATATCCCCAAAAATTTTTTTTTTTTATAAAAATTTTTAAAAATAACTTTTTTTTGCTGCCCTTCTACAGTTAATTGATATTTTTTCTTTTCTTTAACTTTTTCTTAGATTAAAACATCTTTATTTTTTTAAAATTTTCAACCATAACTTTTTATAATTTTATTTTATTACTGCTCTAATTTTTTAAAAAAGATTTTTAATTTTTTTAAAGAAAAAAAAAATACAAAAATATGTTCCAAAATTTTTTTTTATTCCCAAAAATTTTTTTTTTAAAATAAATCACCTTTAAATCATTGTATATATCTCAAAAATTCTTACAATGTAGTTTTTTGGGGTTAAATTTTTTAAAAATGCCCAAAATCCCCTTTTTTCAGGGGGGGTTTACATGTAAAACCCCCTGTAATCTCAATAACCAAATGTAATTTTTGTATCTTCCAAAAAAAAAATCATCTATCTATCTATATTCATTATGTAATAAAAAAAAAAGGAATTCATTTGTAAAAATGGGGAAAAAAAAACCCAATGAGCAGAGGAAATGTTAGTTTAGTGAGGGGAAAAACCTGCATTTTTTTTTTCACCCTATTTTAAAATTGGGGAAAAATTTTTAACTTTGAATTAAAAATTTTTTTTAAAATTCCCAATTTTTCCCCCCATTTTTTTTTGTTGAAACAGTTAACTGGGGTTTTTTTTTGCTCAATCGATAGAAAGAATAAAAACCCCTTTTTTTAAAAAATAAAATTTGGTGGGGCTGGAATAATGTAATTTTGGCCCCCAAAGGGGGCAAATTTGGAAAATGCCGATGCGTAAAAAATTTATGCATCAAAAAATTTGGGGGGCATAATTTGGTCAATTTTCCATCAAATTTCATACTTTTTTTTTTTTTACCTTCAGAAAAAATTCTCCCACCCTTTCATAAGAAAAAAAAAAAATTTTTTTTTTTAAATTTCTTGGAAATGGTGCACCCTCTGAAATTTGGCCTCGGGACCCTGAAAGGGATTTGTTTTCTGTTTTTCTTTTTTCCAAAGAATTTTAAAAGTTCTTTTTTTGTTTTAATTATCCATTAAAAATTGAAGTGTAGAAGCCCAAATTTCTTTCAAAAAATCGTCCATTTCCAACCAACGGGGTGGCCCCCAAAAAAAAAGTCTTCTTTTTAACTTAAGTAATGTATACAGGAGAAGTCACAATATTAACTATAAACAAATTCATACAATATGAAAGCAAATAAAAGTTTTATAAAATTAAGAAAAGTCAAAAACTTACTTGCTAACACCTTTTGCCAAAAGTGCGTGTTCGAGACACTTCAGGTCTAATACAGGCTCTATCTGCACGCTGCTCTGGGGCACGTACCCAGTCATCCCAGTAGGAACGTGGCCATTTAGGTCCAAGTTCGTCCCATAACTCTTTGGTCATCATCCAGCCAAGCCCGGAAGAAGTCAGTTCGATACAAAATGGTGCTTCCATTCTTCACATCTACCAAATTGGCTTTACCTGTTTTGAAAAAAAATTAAAATAAAATTGGTAGATATGAGAATAAAACATGTAACAGAAACAAATTTACAAAAGGAATCTAAACCATATTCTGCAACAACTGCTGAACCAGCCAGGTTGTGATGGCTATATAGGCTGGTAGGTTGCTGGCAGCAACAGTCTGGCTTACCAGACAGGTGTATTATTATTATAATCATAACTAAGTGCTAAACCCACAAGGGTCTTAGTCAAAGGTGTAACATGGAATAAATATTACCTGCAATACTAAACCTTTTACCTGTAAAAATGTTGATCTACGTTTTTCTTTTTGAGCCACCCTGCTTTGGTGGGATACAGCTGGTTTGTTGAAAGAAGAACTATAATTTATAGTAGATCTTGTAATATCATAGCCAATCTTAGTTCTTGCGCAAATATTATTTACAGATAATGTAATCAGTCACAAACACATTGACAGGTGAACATGTTCACCTGCCTCGGAGGGGTTGTTGAGGTGGTTCGGACATGTAGAGAGAATGGAACGAGACAGAATAACTTTGAGAGTGTATAAATCTGTAGTGGAGGGAAGGCGGGGTATAAATCTGTAGAGGAGGGAAAGGCGGGGTAGGGTCGGCCTAGGAAAGGTTGGAGGGAGGGGTAAAGGAAGTTTTGTGTGCAGGGCTTGGACTTCCAGCAAGCATGTGTGAGCATATTTGATAGAGTGAATGGAGACAAATGGTTTTTAATACTTGACATGCTGTTGGAGTGTGAGCAAAGTAACATTTATGAAGGGATTCAGGAAACCGCAGGCCGGACTTGATCCTGGAGATGGGAAGTACAGTGTCTGCACTCTGAAGGAGGGGTGTTAATGTTGCAGTTTTATAACTGTAGTGTAAAGCACCCCTCTGGCAAGACAGTGATGGAGTGAATGATGATGAAAGTTTTCTTTTCGGGCCACCCTGCCTTGGGGGAATCGCCGATGTGTTAATAAAATAAAAAAATAACATAATTTTTTCAACACATCGGCCATCTTCCACAAAGGGAGGGTGACCAAGAAACACTTGTCATCATTCACACATAATCACTGTCTTTATAAGCGCCCAGATATGACAGTTCAGATGTCACTCTAAACAGCCAATATCCCAAACCCTCCTTTGAAGTGCAGGCATTGTACTTCCCACCTCCAGGATTCAAGTCCGCTAACTGGTTTCCCTGAATCCTTCATAAAATATTACCCTGCTCACATTCCAACAGCTTGTTAAGTCCCAGAAACCATTCATCTCTATGCACTCCTATCTAACACGCTCACACATGCCTGCTGTATGTCCAGGTCCCTTCCACACAAAACCTCTTTTACCCCCTCAATTCATGCTTTTCTAGGATGACCCCTACCCCTCCTCCCTCTACTACAGCTTTATACACCAGTGAAGTCATCCTATTCTGCTCCGTCCTCTCTATTATTTATAGGTCCCAGCAATGGTTTTAGAAGTGCTGGAGTATATGAAACTCCTTGAAGCACAAGTGTCTGACAGTGGCACTCTAAATTGCTGACTGCTGCACCATCAGCACTGCCCCAGTGAATCTTGGCATGTTTCTATTTGTTCTCACTTTTTCACACCCACACAAGCATGACTGTCTCTGTCTCTCTGTTCCTGTGTTTGTCTCTGTCTCTTTGTCTGTCTGCCTCTCTCTCTCTGTTTGTCTGCCTGTCTCTGTCCCAGAGAGCGCTCATGAACCTGATCGTAAGCCAGCCGAACAGGTATTACGATTGCAGAACTGACATGTCTGAACAAGTTGAAAGATATAACTGTGGTCGAAATTGCCACAGTAATGCTATTTATGCCTTGTACCTACAAGCACAGTAGAGCACTTTGTCTGGCTTTTTTGGTTATCCTAGGTAATTTAGCTATGTATGATAACTGTACCTTTGTGTACCTGTACCTGAACAAACTTAGTCCTTGATTCTATTCAAGGCAAGCTGTCATTCAAGCAATTGTTTGCTTGGAATATATTTCTTGAAGGACAGGCATCCCTTGAACAGAATCAAGGTCTAAGTTTATTTAGGCACAGGTACACATAAGTACAGTTATCATACATAGTGTATATTACCTAGGATTACCCAAAATGTCAGGCAAAGTGCTATACTATGCTTGTATATATAAGGCATAAGAGCATGACTGTAGCAAGTAGTACACATTTTGGCTAAAGTTGTATCTTTCCACTTGTGCAGATATGACGATTCTGAAACTTGTGTAATAGTACCTGTTTGAAAGTCTAGCTGACTATCAGGCTCATAAGTGGCTCTCTCTCTGAGACAGAGATATAGCTGGCTAGCTCTAGCCAGCTAAAGCTAGCCAGCCAAAGTCAGTCAGCCAGCTAGCCAGTCAGCCAGCCAGCCAGCCAACTGGCCAGCTAGCCAGCCAACCAACTGGCCAGCCAAAAACATATTACACATGTTGCAGAATCACTTCTCTTTACTTAGAGCATAGGTTATAGGACATTCTGGCAGGATGACACTACCAGTGGTATCAAAATTGGAAGGATGTGGCACAAATGTTGCACATGGGTTATTATCGAAGTTTTTGATATTTCCTCGACCACTTGTGGCCACCACCACCTTAGGGTCAACATCACTTTCCCTGAAAAATGAGTGTTACTATGACATGGCATTAGTGAATCACTGGGTTTTGCCACGCTGTTTCATCTAGCTGGCACTCATTTGAAATGGTGCTCCCACAAGGTACTAAGTGGTCCCAGATTTTTTAAATACTGCATACAATGAGTGTTAAGACCCATTCTATACTGCCTAGGCCTATCAGGCCTCTAGTGCCAAATCTGAAGGCAGGAAAAATAGTGAACTGATCGACGTCATGAGATCTAGAAGTAAAATGTAGATCAACGTTTTGATAGTTAAAGGATTAAAAGCACACATGATGGATCAGTTAACAAGCTTAGCTACTAGAATAAGTTTAGTATCTTACCATTATCATTCCAGGCTGACACACACCACAGTGTCGGGTCAGATCGAAGTACAGGATAAGTGGCAGAGAAATACTCAAAGAAATCTGGTGCAACATCCAGATCATCTGAAATATAAAGTACCCACATTAGATAACACTGGCCTGGTCACAGACTGGGCCACGGGGGCGTTGACCCCCGGAACTCTCTCAGGTAACTCCAGGTAAACACTCAGCAAATTGTCACTTATTATTTAGGTAACTTGAATGATGTAAAATTTTACTCATTCATGGTTCAGTCAACAAAAAATAAGTGAGCAGCTTGTTAGGTACTTACAAAAAAATACACTAAGAAAAAGACTAAAAAAGCAATTACTGTAAAAACAATATATTGTACAATGGTTATGTGCTCTGTCCTCCCTAACTTTATCATCCACACATATGCATATTTTTATATTCTCTGGAATACTATCATAATTTTATATATTTTTATAACAAATTGGCTGCTTTTCACCAAGGTAGGGCAATAGAAAAAACAATATGGATACACATTCATCATTCAATTCCTAGCTATCTTTCTAAGAGTATGGACATAATTCAACTGACCCCATGCAGTAAACCACATGGAACTTCATATACAGTGGTACCTCTGCATACGAACAGCTCCCAACTTGAACAATTATGTAAGTGAATTTTTGTAAGGGCTTTTGTAATTGTATTTTTTTGGGGTCTGAAATGGATTAATCTAATTTACATTATTCCTTATGGGAACAAATTCGTTCGGTGTAGGCACTCGAATAGCCTTCTGGAACAATTAAGCTCGTAACCCGAGGTACCACTGTACAAGAAAAATGTCAGTAGATCAATTTCTTTCTAACCATTTTTTAACACGCTGGCCATCTCCCACTGAGGGAGGGTGGCTCGAAAATGAAACACCTTCACCATCATACACACTATCACTGTCTTGCCAGAGGTGCACAGATACTACAGTTTAGATGTCACTCTAAACAGCAAATATCCCAAACCCTTCCTTTAGAGTGATGGCATTGTACTTGCCACTTCCAGGACTCAAGTCCTCACAGGTTCTGTTACAGTAAATATTGCAACTAAGCATCACATAAGATGAACCATACACTACTCACATTATCATTTGCATTCATACACACACATGAATACACACAGAGAGGTAGGTAACGGTGGGGGTTGGGGGTTGGGAAGGGTGGGGGGTACTCACTAATTATGGTTGCAGGGTCGAGACTCAGCTTCTGGCCCCACCTCTTCACTGATCGCTACTGGGTCCTCTCTCTCTCTGCTCCATGAGCTTTATCATACCTCGTCTTAAAGCTATGTATGGTTCCTGACTCCAGTACATCACTTGCTAGACTATTCCACTTCCTGACTACTCTATGGCTTAAGAAATACTTTAACATCCCTTTGACTCATCTGAGTCTTCAACTTCCAATTGTGACCCCTTGTTTCTGTGTCCCTGTTATGTTGTTTTCCCTTTTACTTTGTTATCAAGGTTCTCACTACATGTTCTAGTGTGGGGGTAGTTTACTTAAAGGTCTTGTAGTCTAGGGTAATACTTACATTCATGATTAGCTGTACTGTCTCTGAAATCTTTCACCAGTCCTCTCAATGGGTTATTTAAACCACCATTACAAAAATAATATATATTCAGAGATATATATACAGAATATACAGATCTTAATCATAACAACATGCCCCAAGCATCTCCAAGCTACATGGCCCACCTGCCACAAATAATACCCTTTTCCTCAACATGACTTTAAACCCCCAGTGTCTTGACACACTGTAATCTGAGGGTATGATGGTTACACCACTTTGAAGTATAACTTTACCTCTGGCACACACATTCTGTCCAGAAAGATAAGAAAGACCAGTCGGTCCTACCAGCTTGACGCCATCCAGCAGAGTGAGAACAAGGGAGGGGCTTAGCTAAGCTCCTCCCACTCCAAACAAAACAAAGAAAAGAAAGACTGTTGCCTTGCACCATTCGACATGCACCCACAATAATTTGTTTTTCTCATACACCTTTACTTTTACAAAAAGAAATACATTTTTACAAACTACTTATTTAAATGTGTGTATGTGTGTGTATACTACAACCTATTACAGTGGACCCTCGCTATTTGAACACTCCAAAACTCCTCATTCCAGAATGCTGTTCAAGTGCTGTTATCAAACGAATTTATTCCCATAAGGAATGATGTAAATTTGATTAGTCCATTTCAGACCCCCAAAAATACACTTATAAAAGCACTTACAATAATAAACTTACATAAAAGGGTGAGTTTTGGAGTGTTCGAATAGCAAGGATCCACTGTATATTGAGAAGATCAGGCTTGACTTAGCTTCTCAGTCTTAAGAGTGGCCTGCCCTCAAGACACCATTAAGCAGCAATTGTGATTAAAGTAACTGTTACTTAAATATATCAATACATGTTGGGTCCTATAGCCTCAACAACAGTTCCTCTCTGGAACATCCTGTCTCTATCCACCTTGTCTATTCCACGCAGTATTTTGTATGTCGTTATCATGTCTCCCCTAACCCCCCTGTCCTCCAGTGATTTCCCTTAACCTTTCTTCGTAAGACATTCCGCTTAACTCTGGGAAATTTAAACTTTTCGCAAACCTTTTCACTTTCTCTAATTTCTTGACATGCTTGACCAGGTGTGGGTTCCAAACTGGTGCTGCATACTCTAGTATGGGCCTGACGTACACTGTGTACAGTGTCTTGAATGATTCCTTACTAAGGTATCGGAACGCTATTCTCAGGTTTGCCAGTCGCCCATATGCTGCTGCAGTTATCTGGTTGATGTGTGCTTCTGGAGACATGCTCAGTGTTATACTCACCCCAAGATCTTTCTCCTTGAGCGAGGTTTGCAGTCTTTGGCCACCTAGATTATACTCTGTCTGCAGTCTTCTTTGCCCTTCCCCGATCTTCATGACTTTGCATCTGGCGGTGTTAAATTCGAGAAGCCAGGTGCTGGACCAGGTATCCAGCCTGTCCAGGTCTCTTTGAAGTCCTGCCTGATCCTCATCTGATTTAATTCTCCTCATTAACTTCACATCATTTGTGAACAGGGACACTTCTGAGTCTATCCCTTCCGTCATGTCATTCACATATACCAAGAATAGCACTGGTCCTAGGACCAATGAGATCCTGTGGGACCCCGCTCCTCACAGGCACTCACTGTGATACCTCATCACAGGATTTGCCTTCCATGAATCCTTGCTGGTTGTCGTTTATAATCTTGTTCCATTCCAGGTGCTCCACCATTCTCCTCCTGATAATCTTCTCAATGACTTTGCACACTATACACGTCAGTGACAGTGGTCTATAGTTTAGTGCCTCGTTTCTGTCTCCTTTCTTAATAATAATAATAATAATATTAATAGTTTATTTGGACATGATACAAAGAATTACATTTGGTTATTGAGATTACATGAGGTGTACATGCCTAAAGCCCCTAATATGCAGGGCATTTTGGGCAGACTTAAAATTAACTTAAAACTAAATTGTAAGAATTTTTGTTGATAGTTTACAATGAGTATAGGTGAGTATTTAAGCTATGAAATTTGAACATAGTTTAGACATGACATTTTT
>WNWK01056888.1:0-10888 GCA_009830355.1 Cherax destructor
CTACTCCATCCACAGGATGGATATGAGGTACAAAAAATTCCCACTACCATCCAGGGGGGGGGAAAAAGAGGTAAAAAACGGGGCCACTACCATCCCAGGATGGATATGTGGTACATAAAATAGCCTTTTTCATAATCTATCTTTTCAAGCTAAGAACTGGTCCTACATCCCTTTTTGGGTTTTTTGGGCATCTGAAACAGGATGATTAGGCCATCTTCCATCGATTTATTTAGTCAACTGACTTTTTTGGGATGTTTTTAAAAGAAAAGAAATTTCCCCATGAGTCATCCTGGGTATAAATGATAAAAATTTTTAGTTTTTTTGGAGGGGTTACAATCAGAGTGAAGTTGCGCTTTGCCCTTTTTTGGGGTGTAGAAGCTCACTTTTTCTGTCCTGGATGGAGCCAAGGTGGTCCCTTTTTCCCCGGTTTGGGCCCTTTGGGAACACCCCCCCGGGGGAAAAAGGCTCAGCTGAAATGACAGATCTGCGGCGAGAAAATAGCGTCTTAAAGTAGCAGTGAGAGGGGAGGACAGCAGTCCAAGAATTTGGGGCATACTCAATTTAGGGGAACCCGGCCCCGTATACAGCCCCTCAGATGCCAGATAAGTTTAAAATGCTGTGCCCCGGGAGCTTTCTTTGCAAGATAAAGGGGGCGGTTTTTCTTACCCCTGCTCCAAAATTTTCCATCATTGTAGAACCATCATCATTTGGCCCAGGAGAAAAAGGACCCCCCATCGTTTACCCATGGCTGATATATGAAGCGGGGGTTGTTTTAACTTTTAGGGTGGCTTTTTTGGGAAAATAAACAGAGTACAGTCGTCTGCACACATGGATTCTGGGAATGAAGGCCTTTGGGAGGATACATATAACAATGGCCCTGCCCCTTCCGGGGGAAAAACGGGGCATCACGGGGGTCTTTTTTCCCTTTTGTCCGTTAAAAATACTACTTTTTGAGATCAAATTTGGGAAGGTAACACTGAGAAGGGAAACCCAAAAGGGCCCCAGTGGGGGTTTTCCAAAGGGAGCCCCCGGGATCCGGTGGAAAGCACCAGCACCTTACTACCCAGCTGACCTTGATTCATCCAGGGCGGGAAAAACGTAGGAGAGGTTTAACAGCACATCAGAATACCTTTTCTGAAATCATATTGAGGGAAAAAAAGTGGTATGAAAACGTTGGGGTTTTCTGTGAAAATTGTTGTCTCAATAATCTTCCAGTGGTAAGGGTGACCCCGGGGCTGTAGTTGATTATTCCGCTCTGCTTTTCGTTTTAAAAAGGGGGCTACATTTGCCTATTTCACAGAGAAGACCATTTACACTACTAGGAGCAGAAGGTTGCGGGGTCGCAAAATCTACTCAGCAATCTTGGGCCACTTTATCGGGGCCCCCACATTTTTTTCTTGGTTCAGCGATTTAAGAACAAGGACCCCTCCTGCCTTATTTCACCACTGACAACTTTGACACAGTTCGCCAAGATCAAAATTGCACAGTAAAAAATGTTCAGAAAAAGAGGCGTTTTTCCTGTCTCTAGTAGAGATGGCCCCACCCCTGTCCCCTTTAGAGAAGTAATTTCACGGGGAAAACCCCCTTTTCTAACTTGACCAAGGACCACCGGGTTTTTTGGAGCCCACTGAAATGGGCCAGTTTTTTTTGTGTCACCCCCGGTCAAAAATGATCCTTTTTGAACCCTCTAACATTTGCCAACAGCCATGCCTGTGCAGGTTCCTGTTATAGGTAGGGGGTGCCTCTTATATATTTCGAAGCCTTGTTTTTTGAAAGAGCCTATAGAGGGGGAAAACCCAAAGGGCCCGATTTATGGCTTTACGTACGCCAGGGGGGATTTTTATTGTTGAAGGGGGGTTTCATGAAGGTTTTTTTGGTTGCAACATCCCCTTTGGGGGAAAAAATTTCCCCAAAGGGAGGTGGGAGCCAGAGCAAAGGGCTGGCCATTCCTTTCCCCGCCAGGTTTAAAAAGGGAACCCCCCGTTCTTTTGGTATTTGTGCGTTTAAAAAAGGTTTGGGGATTATCCAACATAAACAAGAGGTTAGTAAGTGACGGTCCCTTTTGAAATCATTTTGGGGCAAGGGAGGGCCAAAGATGTTACAATGAAGTAAAAAAATTTTTTCCCTTCAACTTTTTAAAAATTTAAAAAAACCCCCTGTATAAAAGTTGGAATACGGCATTTAAAATATGTTGAAATTTTGAAGAAAAGGGAATTCACTTCCAATTTGGAAGTTGAGGGGGGCCCGTTGCTGCCACTGAGGTCTGTACATTTCACACATTTTAAACAGAAAGGTTTTAAAAATTTTCCCGACTTGGGGAAAGGGGATGTCGGGGGTTTTTTAATTTCCCAAAACATTAAAATTTTTCCCTTTACCTCCTACCCCCTTATCCATCCGGGGGAAAAAAAAAATTTAAAAATTTTAACCCCGTCTTCCAAAATCCCAAAAACGGTGATCATGTAAAAAAATTTTTTTGGGGTCCAAAAAGGAATTTTTGGGTTTTTGTTGGCAGACATGATCCCCGGGGGCGGGGCCCCCCTGCTTTGTTCAGCTTGACTAAAAGGTTTTAAAATATTTGCCTTTATGACAGATAGGAGACTGAGGCAGCCACTGGGACTTCAGCTCTGGGACCTCCTGCTGAGCCAAGAGTAGCTGGTGGCCACAATAAATCCCTCAAAGAACTGGTGACAGCTGGAGCACTGCTGTTTGGAGCTGTATCTCCCCACTACTCAACTGCTAACAGGTTGCCACCAGTTTTTTGCTGTTGTGTTCATCTCAGTGTAAGAATCAGACCTTCAATAGTGTCAGCCCCAGCTGAGCAACCTATTCACTTGATGTAAGGCCTATTCTGGTTATCTACTATAGTGTAAATGACATGATGATTTTTAGGCGCTGAGGAAGTGATCCCCTTCGATTAAATATCCTGGCTGCAACCTCACAACACAGGCCGTAGAGCTTGTTGAGTGGGAGTTCCTGAGGCTCCTCAGATATCCTGTTGTGGCGCCAAGCTTGTTCCTGGTACATGACGCAGGTTCATGCATGTCTTCCAAGTTCTTCAGATGAGACACCTGGCTACAACACTGGTCTCCTCCTGTCATGCATACTCTGACAGTGTGTCAAAACTGACACTTGTGCAGCATGAGGGTATCTTTATTCTGGAAACGTTTCGCCAGCGAGTGGCTTCTTCAGTGCATTGCAGAGAAAGGCGGGAAGATGAGGGCGTCTGAGGTAACTCGTCAGTCTCTTAGCTTGCCGATGTTCATCCGTTATTTAGTGAACAAGAGTTCCAGACATTTAACATAAGTCTGACCTTTTAGTTTGTATCTGCAAACACAGCAATAACTTTGCATGATAACTACTTCGATAATAATATTACAATTTCAAGTGATGCGAAGTGTTTGTACAAGAAACATTGCAACCTTACTAGAAATTATGCGATATATATATATATATATATATATATATATATATATATATATATATATATATATATATATATATATATATATATATATATATATATACTCACCTAGTTGTGGTTGCAGGGGTCGATTCACAGCTCCTGACCCCGCCTCTTCACTGGCCGCTACGGTCACTCTCCGTGCCATGAGCTTTATACCTCTTCAGCTCATGTATGGATCCTGCCTCCACTACATCACTTCCCAAACTGTTCCACTTCCTGACCACTCTGTGACTGAAGAAATATCACAGGGATGTTAATCCCTGTGATTCATCTGTCTCAACTGTGTGTGTGTGTACTCATCTAGTTGTGGTTGCAGGGCCGATTCATAGCTCCTGGCCCTGTGTGTGTGTGTGTGTTGACCTGCAGGGGAATAGTGTAGTCTTCTGAACGTTGATCTATAACCCACTATGATAACTTGAAGGGAGATCTATAACCCACTGTGATAACTTGAACGTAGATCTTAACCCACTGTGATAACTTGAACGTAGATCTATAACCCACTGTGATAACATGAACGTAGATCTATAACCAATTATGATAACATGAACGTATGTTTATGGAAAAACTTGAATTAACACTGATGGTGTAGTGGCCGGGCTTGTCTTTTATAAGTGCTGACTGATGTTGTAGTGACCAGGCTTAGTCTTGGTTTTAAGTACTGACTGATGTTGTAGTGACCAGGTAGTTTTGGGTTTAAAATACTGACTGATGTTGTAGTGGCCAGGTTTAGTCTTAAGGTACTGACTGATGTTGTAGTGGCCAGGCTTAGTCTTGTTATAAGTACTGACTGATGTTGTAGTGGCCAGGCTTAGTCTTGGTTATAAGAAATGACTGATGGAGTGGCCAGGCTTATCTTGGTTATGTGACTGATGTTGTAGTGGCCAGGCTTAGTTTTGGGTTATAAGTACTGACTGATGTGTAGTGACCAGGCTTAGTCTTGGTTATAAGTACTGACTGATGTTGTAGTGGCCAGGCTTAGTCTTGGTTATGATTTCTGGCAGTTTGACAGTCACACAGATGATGATCAAACAAAACAATGTAGGGGACCAGTTCTGTGGTCACCATTTTGAACACTGTGCTTAATTGTCCACTTATTGGGGAATAGAGTGCACAGTAATTAGCTACTACTGCGGCATAAAGTCTCTCCGCTAGGCTTTAAATACTATATTATGGACCACAAATGGATGTAAGTCCCCTTCCTTCTATTTTTTTTTGTATTGTTTTTGGGGGGAATTTACACACGTGTCACTGTGTTATCATTGTACTTGTGTGTACCTGTACTGAAATACACCTTTTGGTAAGGCAATGGGATGACGGTGGTACAAAAAGGCTGGCTGTTAGCCACTAGGCTTTAAAATTAAAACAGGTTCACCATACCACAAATATCACTGATTTCAATATTGTTTTGCATGGAGGCAGTGACGCTTTCACTCTGTGGAATTACCACCATAAAAACTTTTCTCCTCACAGACCTTCTTAGTTTTGTGGAGGTCTGTCTGTCTGTCTCTCTCTCTCTCTCTCTCTCTCTCTCTCTCTCTCTCTCTTTCCCCTTTTTTCGTCTGTTTCGTCTGCTGTCTGTCTGCTTTTCTCTCCCCCTACTCTCTCTCTCTCTCTCTCTCTCTCTCTCTCTCTTTTTGGGCTGTTTCTTCGTCTGTCTGTCTGTCTGTCTGTCTGTCTGTCTGTCTTCTCTCTCTCTTTTTTTTTTTCTCTTTTTTTTCTCTCTCTCTCTCTCTCTCTCTCTCTCTCTCTCTTTTTTTTTTTTACTTGCCATTTCATCATTTATCCATTTCGGGTTAAAAAGTTCGGGTTTTGGCGATGTTGAAAAAATTGGTGGTGATGGTTATTATTATTATTATTATTATTGTGTAGCAGTAGTAGTGTAGTAGTAGTATGGAATGAAAAAGGAATAATTTCGTCACATTTTACGTGTTATTTGGTCTTTTAAACAGGTGGTTTTGTGGGGTGCTCCTTTAAAAATCCTCCCCCCCCAAAACACACCGGAGCGGATCGACCCTGCAACCCAATTAGGTGAGTAAGTGTCAAGAATATGAAGGGTCACGGGTATCCCATCTACCAGCCCCATACTGGTTCTTCACTCGTATGGTCTATTCATGTTTGGCATTATTAACAGGGGGTGGGAGTAAGGATGTTGGGGGGTCAGAACATCCCCCGGGGAAAGGGACCCACACATCAGAACATCAGACATCTGCATAGGCAGCATCCAAAACCCCATTCCGCATCAGACATTGCATAGGTCAGCATCACCAACATCCTGGTCTCACAGCATCAGTCATTGCATAGGTCAGCATCACAAACATCCTCATCTCACAGCATCAGACATTGCATGTCCCTCACCAACATCCTCATCTCACAGCATCAGACATGCATAGGTCAGCATCACCAACATCCTGGTCTCACAGCATCAGTCATTGCATAGGTCAGATCACAAACATCCTCATTCACAGATAACATGCTTCAGATCAAATCCTCATCTCACAGCATCAGACATTGCATAAGTCAGCATCACCAACACCCTCATCTCACAGCTAGAATTGATAGGTCAGCATCACCAACATCCTGGTCTCACAGCATCAGTCAGTATAGATCAGCATCTTCATCTCACAGCATCAGACATCTGTATAGATCACAAACATCATCTCACAGCATCATACATCACCAATCTACACCATAATAAGGCTCCAGCCTACATGGTGAACAAGAAGCTGTTGTACCTAAATTCAAGCAGGTTACCTGAGTCAGTGTTCAGGGAAGATGCACCTGCCCTGAGCTGAGTGTACCTGGGGATAATTACGGAGGAGAATTACACTTTACACTATAACTTAGTCTGGAAGCTTTGAGGAATTTTGCATTTATTTTATAATCGGTGGTAAGAATTAAGTTCTACCTCTTTAGAAGGAAAATGAGGGGTTTAAATGTTGTTTTGAGAAGTGTAATGAGATATATCTTAGCAGGAACAAGGAAACGTTTTAGTAGTGATAAAACAGAAAGGTTTAACACATATAACCGCACACAGCAGAGGTGAGCTTACCTGCAACGTTTCGGTCCGACTTGGACCATGAAGTCACAGTGTGACTGTAAATGGTTAAGTTGGGCCGAAACATCATCAACTCCTCTCCTGTGTGAGGGTTATTCGTGTATTTTTCCCAGTCATTGTATTGTACCTGGAACAATCACAAACTAACCACTACCATCCACAGGATGGTAGTGGCTGGTTATTGTGCCCCTCATAACCATCCTGTGGATGGTAGTGGTTAGTTTATTGGGTACTTCATATCCATCCTGTGGATACCTTTGATATACCTTTACCTTTGAAGAGTTTCGAGTTTATCTACTCTCTGAGCCCGGCCATGGGCCAGGCTCGTCTGGTGCTGCCTGGTCAACCAGGCTGTTGCTGCTGGAGGCCCGCTGCCTCACATATCCATCACAGCCTGGTTGATCTGGCACCTGGTGAAGATATTTGTCCAGTTTCGTCTTGAAGGCTTCTACACTGGTTCCAGCCGTGTTTCGGATATCTTCTGGTAAGATGTTGAATAGTCTGGGACCCCGGATGTTAATACAGTGCTCCCTATTGTCCCCACCGCACCCCTGCTCCTCACTGGGTTTATTTTACACTTCCTCCATATTCTCACTCCAGTATGTTGTTATGGCAGTGTGCAGATTTGGGACCAGGCCCTCAAGTACTTTCCAAGTATATATTATCATGTATCTCTCTCCTCCGCTCCAATGAGTACATGTTCAAGACTTGAAGGCGTTCCCAATAATTTAGATGTTTCAATGGCTCAATGTGAGCCGTAAACGATCTCTGAATTTGTTCCAGCTCTGATATGTCTCCTGCCCTGAACGGGGCCGTCAGCACAGAGCAGTATTCTAAGTGAGGAGCACTAGCGATTTGAAGAGTGTCACCATCGACATTATTTCCCTTGTTTTGAAAGTTCTCAATACCCACCCGTCATCTTCCTGGCTGTTGTGATCTTTGTCTTATGGTCTTTAAAAGACAGATCAGAGACATAATTATTCCCAAGTCCTTTTACGTTCCCTTTTGTTCTATGTGGTGACCCTCTTGCGTTTTGTATATAGTGTTCCTTTTGAGTTCTTCATTCTTTCCATACCTAAGCAGCTGAAACTTATCACCATTGAACATCATGTTCTCCACTGCCCACTGGAAGACCCTGCTTATGTCTTCCTGTAAATTTTCAGTGTCCTCTACCGTAGTGACTTTCATGCTTATTTTAGTGTCATCTGCAAATGATGATACAAAAGTGTGCTGGGTGTTTTTATCTATGCTATGAGGATGATAAACAGCAGAGGTGCCAGGACAGTGCCTTGGGGGCACTGAGCTTTTGACCTCGCTGATGCTGGATCTTGCCCTGTTCACTACTACTTTTTGTGTTCTGTGTGTTAGGAACTCAAATATCCATCTGCCTACTTTCCCAGTAATGCCTATGGCCCTCATTTTGTGAGCTATCACTCCATGATCGCATTTGTCAAACGCCTTTGCAAAATCTGTGTAAATCACATCTGCGTTTTGGTCGTCTTCCAACGCCTCCGTAATTCTGTCATAATGGTTCAGCAGCTGTGACAGGCATGATCGGGGTCCCGCTCTAAAGCCATGCTGGTTCGGGTTATGTTGGTTGTGCTGGTCCATGAAGTTTGTAATCTGCCGTCTCATCACTCTTTCAAAGATTTTTATGATGTGAGAAGTGAGGGCTACTGGTCTGTAATTTTTAGCTAGTGCTCTACTACCTCCCTTATGCAAAGGAGCTATGTCTGCATTCTTTAAGGCCTCCGGTATTTCACCTAGATCTAAGCTCTTTCTCCAAAGAACACTAAGGGCTCTTGCTAATGGTACTTTGCACTTCTTTATAAATAAAGCATTCCATGAATCTGGTCCAGGTGCTGAGTGAGTGGGCATGTTGTCCATTTCTTTTTCCAAATCTGTGGGATTTGTACTAATGTCAGTTAGTTGGTCTGCGCGGCCTTCTGCTGGAGTGAAAACTATTTCTGCATTTTCTACCTTGTTGTCATTTAGTGGGTTGATGAACACTGACTCATACTGTTCTTTTAGGATTTCACTCATTTCCTGTTCATCGTCAGTATACGAATCTCCTCTCAATAATGGTCCAATTTAAGGTAGTTCTTAGCTTGGATTTTGCATAGGAATAGAAATAATTTGGGCTTCTTGCAATATCCTGTATGGCTCTTTGTTCCCTTTGTTGTGCACCTCATATCCATCTTGTGGATGGTAGTGGCTAGTTTATTGTGTATTATCCATCCTGTGGATGGTAGTGGGTAGTTTATTGTGCACCTCATATCCATCCTGTGGATGGGGGGGCTAGGTTATTGTGCCCCTCCATATCCATCCTGTGGATGGATATGAGGTGCAGGAGACTGGGATAATGCAATAAGGGATACCTTTCTCGGGTAGCTCAGTGACGGAAATGCATCTAATTTGCATAACTTTGTAAAGCAGAGTTGAAAGAATCAGACGTAATTTGTAGGGTAGACAGAATTGTATTGTTAACTACGTTGTTTGTAATGAGATACAGCTGGATATTGTTCTCTCAGGATGACGTTATTACCTTTATCGTCATTAGTGTTTGAACCTTCTTTGAGACGATACAGATTGTAGGCCCCCCATATGTTTTGCGTATGGGGTCATGATTACTTGACTGACTTTCATTACATAGGTGATGTGTTATATGGATTTACATCTTTGCTATGAATTTAATATTCGAATTTTAGGTTTTGGATAATCGAGAGGTTCTTGCTTGTACAAGTGATGTTTCAGCAAGGTATTGAATTTTTCTGATGAGTGTTTTTGAAACCATCCCACGGGTGGGGTTAGAACCCGCGATCAGAGAGTCTCAAAACTTCAGGCCGTCCGTTAGTTTGTTTACAATCGTGCCACACGATTTCGTGAGTCGAGTCAAGTTCAGCTGTATTTTAGGTGAAATCAGATACAGTCTGATGATTTGCAAGTGTGTAATTAGCGATGTTTTTATATTTCAGGTGAAGCTCGTGTGATTGGAGAGTTAATCACAGGACGCGAGGGGTAACAACTATTTCCTGGGGGGGAGTCGGGAAGTGTACCTTCGCTCCTGACGAGTCTCGCTCGCCTGGTCGTGTGGCTTCAGAAAGGTCGTCATTCTTCCATGGAACAGATACAAGAACTGCCTGTAAGTCTTTACTCCTCTGCTTGTTATCTTAACACTCTTCTAGCTAGAGACTCACAGCTACAAGTACTGTTTATACCTTTGATGAGTTCTGAGAGTTTTTCTACTGCCAGAGTCCGGTCATGGGGGGTAGCCCTCACTCCCTCTCCTTCTTATCTCGACATTCTCCTAGTTGGGGTTTCTCACATACAAGAACTGCCTCTTGTCCTCAATCCTTCTTGCTATCTTCCTCTCCCTCAATGCTAGGTTATTTTAACATGAGGTTGGAGCAGCTTAGCCTGAGAATCCAGCACATCTCTCCTTTTTTGGCTTACGTTATGGGGAGTTTTTCCCAATTGGTTAAATTTTGCTCTGGGGCAATTTGTGTTACTATCCTTATTCTTCCACCAATTGCAGTGATGATGTGGTCTGTACAACTTAAAAATATTTGACCATCAAGTGGGCCACTTGGTGGTACAGCAAATGACACATCTGGTGGCTGTCTAGTGTTGGAAGTATTACAGGAGGACACCTGCTGATCATTGGTGGTGAAGTGTAATTCTCAGCGTTCCTGTTTGTCTCCTGCCCATTACTTGCTGAGTGGCATTTCCAGTTTA
Source organism: Cherax destructor (assembly GCA_009830355.1). Classification (NCBI taxonomy): domain Eukaryota; kingdom Metazoa; phylum Arthropoda; class Malacostraca; order Decapoda; family Parastacidae; genus Cherax; species Cherax destructor. Next base: position 10,254 of record WNWK01056888.1, read on the forward strand.
CACTCAGTGGTCACTTTATTGGGTACATCCTTTTAGTACTTGGTAGGGCCCTCCATTGCCACCAGAACAGTAAATTTTTGGTGCCATTGATTCAACAGGGTACTGGAAGCATTCCTTATAGATCCTGGTTCGTGTTGATATGATAGCATCACACAGTTTTTGCAAATTTGTTTTCTGACAATCATGCTGCAAATCTCCTGTTCCATCACATCCCAAAAGGGTTCATGCAAAATTTGTCATCTGCATGTCTCAGGAGATATCGGGGTTCATCAGACCAGGTGAGGTTTTCCCCCAAACTTTAACTGTCCAGTCTTCCTGAGCCAGTGCCAACTGTAGTGTTAGTTTCTATCCTTAATTACATGAATGGAACTTGGGGGCCGCTGCTGCAGCCCATCCATTTCAGGGTTCTATGTGTTGTGCACCATAGATGTTCTCCGCATCCCTCTTTGTGGTTATTTGATTTGTCCCTACTGTCAGCTTGAACCAGTCTGTCCATTCTCCTCGACCTCTATCCAAGGTTTTAAAAACCCCAGAACCCACTCACTGGATATTTTTTTTTTCCCCCTTTTCTGTAAACTCTGGTTTTTATACGTGAAATCCCAGGAGTTCAGTTTTGAGATTAAAAAATCCCATCT
>WNWK01056889.1:0-10887 GCA_009830355.1 Cherax destructor
AGGCGTAGACAAGGACATACAAAAACCAATGTTACAAACTAGCAATACCATGGTAGATAGTAAACAAGGGGATGCCCCGGGATATACTGAAGATAAATTACCAGAAACAACTGATGAAGGCACCATTGTTAGCACTAGTGCCGAAGATAGAAATGAGACAGGAATACATGCACCAGTAGGGAATACAATAGGGAACACAGTCACAAAAAAACAAGGAAAACAGAAACCAGGCCTATGCAAATATTATGCACTTGGTATCTGCAGGCATGGAATATCTGGGAAAACAGATGGGACATGCAATTTCGACCAACCCAGAAAATGCCGTGCCCATATGACAACAGGAAAATGCAACCTTCCTTCCTGTAAGCTTTTCCACCCTGAAATGTGCCACTCATCAGTTCAGGAAAGACAGTGCTATAACTTATATTGCCAGGCACACCACCTAAAGGGTACAAGACGACACAGATCATCCAGTCCATAGGAAAACCTGGGTAGCCATAGCCACTCCAGAGAGGTTTTTTAGCACTAGGAAGGAAAAAAAGCTGGCAGGAAATGACAAATCGTACACCAACTGCAATCATTTCTGGAGTGGAATCACAGTCAATGGCCTCCACTCCAGAACAACAGATATTAGTGCCAGGAAAAAAAAAAAACTCCATACCACCAATCCGACGACATTCATCTTTGCAAATATACAGGGTCTAAAGCCAGCGATTAACAACAAAATACCTTACATCCGTGGACTGCTTACAGAGTCAAATGCTATGTTTGCGGCTTTCACAGAGACCCACATAAAGGATCACTTGGACAATGAAATATGGATCCCGGGTTACAACCTATACAGATGTGACAGAGTGAACAGGCAAAAAGAAAGAGGGTTGGCCTGTATATCACAGAGTCACTTATATGCTCAGAACTACTAAATGCCTCAAATGATGTAGTTGAAGTTTTAGCAGTAGAGATCGAGAATCAAAACCTGGTCATCGTGGTTGAATACAAGCCTCCGGATGCAACGTCCCAACAATTCCAGGAACAGCTTCTGAAAATTGACCACTGTCTTTAAAATCTTCCAGCTCCTGCCCCCAACATCTTGCTACTGTGGAATTTCAACCTCAGGCACCTAAAATGGAGGAATATTGCAAACAAAATGGTAGCAGAGATAACACCAGGAGGCAGCTCAGATGAAAACTCACACACACACGAGCTTTTAAATCTCTGCACCAAATTCACCTTAAACCATCAAATAATAGAGCCTACAAGATTGGAGAATACGCTGGACCTCATCTTCACTAACAATGATGATCTGATACGAAATGTCATCATATCAAAAACAATATACTCAGATCACAACATAATAGAGGTCCAGACATGTATGCGGGGGGAAGGGTCCCAGACTGACAAAATGTGATCAGTCGCGAGGGAGCCTTCTCCAAATTCAACTTCAAAAACACAAACATAAGGTGGGACCAAGTAAACCAAGTCCTAAAAGATATAAACTGGGAAGATAGCCTAAGCTTCACGGATCATAACCTATGTCTAGAACAAATTAACTCTGTGGCACTTGAGGTTTGCTCATGGCAAATTCCCTTAAGGAAAAGGAGGAGAAGATGTAAACTAGGAAGAGAGAGGTGCTCCCTATACAGGCGAAGGCAAAGAATAACAGAACGGCTACAAGAGGCCAATATATCTGAAATACGTAGGGAGACACTAGTCAGAGAAATAGCAAACATCGAACTAAAACTAAAGGAATCTTACAGGAATCAAGAAACGTGGCAAGAACTAAAAGCCATAAATGAAATTGAAAGAAACCCAAAGTATTTCTTTTCTTATGCCAAACCAAAGTCGAGAACGGGATGGATCCTACACAGATGACAGCAAGGAAATGAGTGAGCTACTAAAGTCCCAGTATTACTCAGTTTTTAGCGAGCCGCTAACCAGACTGCAAGTCGAAGACCTAAATGAATTTTTTATGAGAGTGCCACAGAACTTGGTAGACGCAACCCTATCTGACATTACCCTGACTCCAAATGACTTCGAAAAGGCGATAAATGATATGCCCATGCACTCCGCTCCAGGCCCAGACTCATGGAACTCCGTGTTCATCAAGAACTGCAAGAAGCCCCTATCACGTACTTTTAACATCCTATGGAGAGGGAGCATGGACACTGGGGTCGTCCCGCAGTTACTAAAAACAACAGACATAGCCCCACTCCACAAAGGGGGCAGTAAAGCAATAGCAAAGAACTACAGACCAATAGCACTAACGTCCCATATCATAAAAATCTTTGAAAGGGTTCTATGAAGCAAGATCGCCACTCATATAGATACCCATCAATTACACAACCCAGGGCAGCATGGGTTTAGAGCAGGTCGCTCCTGTCTGTCTTAACTACTCGACCACTACGACAAGGTCCTGGATGCTCTAGAAGACAAACAAAATGCAGATGTTATATACATAGACTTTGCAAAAGCCTTTGACAAGTGTGACCATGGTGTAATCGCACACAAAATGCGTGATAAAGGAATAACAGGAAAAGTTGGTAGATGGATATATAATTTCCTAACAAGTAGAACACAAAGAGTAGTAGTCAACAGAGTAAAGTCTGAGGCGGCTACGGTGAAAAGCTCTGTTCCACATGGCACAGTACTCGCTCCCATCTTGTTCCTCATCCTCATATCGGACATAGACAGGAATATAAGCCACAGTGCCGTGTTTTCCTTTGCAGATGACACCTGAATCTGCATGACAGTGTCCACCACTGAAGACACGGCAAGACTCCAAGCAGACATAAACCAAATCTTTAAATGGGCTGCAGAAAACAATATGAAGTCCAATAAGGAGAAATTTCAATTACTCCGATATGGAAAACGTGAGGAAATTAAAATTTAATCGGAGTATAAAACAAATTCCAACCACACAATAGAGCGAAAAACTAATGTCAAAGACCTGGAAGTGATCATGTCAGAGGATCTCACCTTCAAGGACCATAACACTGTAGCAATCGCATCTGCTAGAAAAATGACAGGATGGATAATGAGAACCTTCAAAACCAGGGATGCCAAGCCCATGTTGACACTTTTCAGGTCGTTTGTTCTATCTAGGCTGGAATATTGCTGCACACTAACTGCACCTTTCAAGGCAGGTGAAATTGCTGACCTTGAAAATGTGCAGAGAACCTTCATGGCACGCATAACTGCGATAAACCACCTCAATTACTGGGTGTAGAATGCAGGCGGGATAGATACATTATTATATACACTTGGAAAATTCTAGAGGGATTTTTTTTTATATTTATTTAAAATACATGTATATACAGAATATAAAAATATATAATGTGTATGAACCATGATTTTTATACATATGTAATGTCATCATTTCCAATCTACATTCTACATATTCAGATGAGTTACATACAGTTTTTTCCCATGGAACTGAGTACTACAACACTTGTGACATTAAATTTTACTACTTTGCATTATCTCCATCTTTACAACTCCTATACCTCTCGGCATTTATCAGACATTATAATTATTTGCTTAACTATGTATACTTCCATGTTATAAATATATTACTTTTTTTATTGATACACTACTAAAAACAACAGACATAGCCCCGCTCCACAAAGGCGGCAGTAAAGCAATAGCAAAGAACTACAGACCAATTGCGCTAACGTCCCATATCATAAAAATCTTTGAAAGGGTTCTAAGAAGCAAGATCGCCACCCATCTTGATACCCATCAATTGCACAACCCAGGACAGCATTGGTTTAGAGCAGGCCGCTCCTGTCTGTCCCAACTACTGGACCACTACGACAAGGTCCTGGATGCTCTAGAAGATAAACAGAATGCAGATGTTATATACACAGATTTTGCAAAAGCCTTTGACAAGTGTGACCATGGTGTAATAGCACACAAAATGCGTGATAAAGGAATAACAGGAAAAGTTGGTAGATGGATTTATAATTTCCTAACACATAGAACACAAAGAGTAGTAGTCAACAGAGTAAAGTCTGAGGCAGCTACTGTGAAAGCTCTGTTCCACAAGGCACAGTACTTGCTCCCATCCTATTCCTCATCCTCATATCAGACATTGACAGGGATATAAGCCACAGTGCTGTGTCTTCCTTTGCAGATGACACCCGAATCTGTATGACAGTGTCCACCGTTGAAGACACTGCAAGACTCCAAGCAGACATAAACCAAATCTTTAAATGGGCTGCAGAAAACAATATGAAGTTCAATGATGAGAAATTTCAATTACTCAGATACGGAAAACGTGAAGAAATTAAAATCTCATCGGAGTACAAAACTAATTCCAACCACACAATAGAGCGAAAAACTAATGTCAAAGACCTGGGAGTGTTCATGTCAGAGGATCTCACCTTCAAGGACCATAACAATGTAGCAATTGCATCTGCTCGAAAAATGACAGGATGGATAATGAGAACCTTCAAAACCAGGGATGCCAAGCCCATGTTGACACTTTACAGATCGCTTGTTCTATCTAGGCTGGAATATTGCTGCACACTAACTGCACCTTTCAAGGCGGGTGAAATTGCTGACCTTGAAAATGTGCAGAGAACCTTCACGGCACGCATAAGTGCGATAAACCACCTCAACTACTGGGAACGCTTGAGTTCCTAAACCTGTACTCTCTAGAACGCAGGCGGGAGAGATACATTATTATATACACATGGAAAATTCTCGAGGGCTTAGTACCAAACTTGCACACAAAATCACTCCCTACGAAAGCAAAAGACTCGGCAGGCGATGTAACATTCCCCCAATGAAGAGCAGGGTGCCACTAGCACGTTGAGGGACAACACAATAAGTGTGAGGGGCCCAAGATTGTTCAACTGCCTCCCAGCATACATCAGGGGGATTACCAACAAGCCCCTGGCTGTCTTCAAGCAGGCACTGGACAGGCACCTCAAGTCGGTACCTGATCAGCCGGGCTGTGGTTCGTACGTTGGACTGCGTGCGGCCAGCAGTAACAGCCTGGTTGATCAGGCTCTGGTCCAACAAGAGGCCTGGTCACGGACCGGGCCGCGGGGGCGTTGACCCCTGGAATTCTCTCCAGGTAGACTCCAGGTAGACTGAACCTCCGTGTCATGTTTAATCAGTACTCCTCTTTTCATTTTAATTTACTATGCTTTAATTATATATTACAACTATTAATTTAACCTATGCCCTAACCTAATAATACAACATTATATTCAAAAGTTCAACAGATCTTTCCTACACCTACAATGCTTCGTCAACATGTACATACTCACTTAATACGTACATTTATTTACAGCTGCTGTACCAATACAGTATGACACCAAATTTACTTCCTAAAACTTTCGCCAATAAACATACCTTCAAGGTATCGCTATGTATCATCTCCGACATATCTTGTATATCCTTGTATGGTTATACATAACTCATTAATTACTACACACTTATTTGTATCTACATGACAATCACCATGTACCCGTGCACTCTACATGTACCCGTGCACTCTACATGTACCTGTGCACTCTACATGTACCCGTGCACTCTACATGTATAATGATCCGTTGCTCCTCCATGTAAATTAATACATTTAATGGCATTTTGACGTCCTTAGCAAAATGACACACCTCTTAGCATCCATACCTATATTCACTCTTCTACTTCCACCCTGACTTTAACTACTTTAGTTGCTGTACTATATCTCTTTACTGTAAGTCGGCATTACATGTACCAACATCTTATATCTCCTTTGTTTATATTACATGTTTCCAGCTTAGTTATACAAACTCGACAATGCACTTACAACTTATTTCCCCATCCACACTACTTTCGCTCATGATTACCTTGACATAGCATATTTACTACAAAACACCTCTGCCTCACTTTTCCTGCTTCATGCAAAGTAAACCTCCAGTTTTCCCCTTACGTCTCGTCCGTCTGCGTTAATGAATTTTTTCCCCCACACGTACACTACCCCCCCTGTGTGACTTTGTAAATGGTCCAAGTCGGGCCGAAATGTCGTCGTAAGCTCCTCTCTTTTTATATGTGCGGGTTGTGTGTGTATATACTACCCCTTCCCTCCATTTTACAGTATCCGTCGCCCCTTTTGCATCAAATATTTTCGTCTTCCGTCCACCCTTTCCCCTCCCCCTTATTCATCTACTCCCTTGCTTGCACTCTCCACTTTCGCTACCTCCTCACTATTTAATCCTATTTCCTTCCATCTCACTCATGCATCTTTCATGTACCACTACTTAACAAACCCTACCCTCCCTAACTACCCTCATCCTACCCCCTTCCCTGTGTCAAGCCCTTTTTCCAAATTATTTTACGCTCCCAATAAGTCCCCTAAGCTCATCTCTTTGTATTCCTTAGTGAAAGACGTCTCCCATCTCCCCCCATACACTCCCCTATTCCTATTTCTTGTTCTAATCATACTTCCTGCAATTGCTCTAATATGCTCCCTTACCCCAGTTGCTTTTAACCTCCATTAATCCCCTTCTCACCTGTTGATTTATTCCATTTATATCCAAACTTATTTCCCTTAATACTGCTATCCCTCCTCCCCCCATTCTTCTTAATACTCTGCCCATCCATTCCCTTACCAGCCCTAAATCCTCACAAAAATATATTGCATGCAATCCAGTTTCCTGATTCTCACACCTTTCGTAAGTCCCGTCCTTGACAATCCCCATTCTAAATAACGCTGCTTTCGATGGCACCGCTCCATATAAAAATCTATACATAAGTTCCCTATCTCTTGAGCTCAACATCAAACCCTTTAATCCCTTCCATATATTATTCCAATCATACATAGGGTATTCCCCTACACCTTTTATTACACTTTTACCCCACCTAATCTTCTCCAGGGCACTTGCAGTTAACTTGTGTGAATTTTTTATCACCAACATATTCCTCAGTAGGTCCCAACACTGCCTCAATATTTTGCCTCCCCACCACCTACCTAATTCTACCGCCACTTTTCCCTCCCGTCCTGCCTCTACCCCTCCCCATCTTATAACACATCTTTTAACATACATACATATTAATCTTCATTCTATCGCTATTAGCCCTAACCCCCCCCCCCCCTCTCTACTCTATTTCTGACTATTTCCCTTCTAATCCATGGTCTTCCAAATGCCCAAATATAACGAAACACTTTAACCTATAAACTTATGTATGTCTTCTTGCAATAATGGGTATATCACCGCAACATGCCAAATCTTACTGTATATCAATGCATTTACCGCTATCACTCTCTGCTGTAATGTGAGATCCCCTGGCCTCCATCCTACTAATCTATCCATTGCCACTTTCACTATCTTACCTGAATTCTCACATCACACTTCCGCTTCATTACTCATATATATTACTCCACATATCTTAAGTTTTTTCACTATTACCTACCCATTCCTCTCACCCAATCTCCCCCCCACCCACCTACCTACCTCCTATAAGCACGATTTGGCCCCATTTACCCTCATTCTCATTAATCTACAAAAAACCTCAATGATTCGTCCCATATTGACCAGTCCCTCTACGTTGCCTATGAACACAGTAGTATCATCAATGTATCCCATTATCCCTAGCACCTCTCTCTCCTCCTCTACTCTCTCCCTTCCCTCCCTCCATACTCCCTTCTTTACCAGTCTATAGAATGGATCTTGCATACATGCAAATAGACTGTGACAGAGGACATCCCTGCTTTAATCCCCTTTCCATTTGTACCACCCTCCCCACATGACCATTCACCTGCACTTGTACACATGCCCCCTTATACACTGTTTTAATCCATCCTACCACTTCCTCTCCAAATCCCTGATGTCTCATTATCTCATATAGCACCTCCCTCTCCACACTGTCATATGCCCTTTGCCAATCTAATGCTAATTCCCCCCCTTCCTCTACGCTGCCCTCTATATACTTCCTTATTCTTTCATGACCTCTAATCATGCTCCTCCCGGGTATCCCACACTGCCCTTCTGCAATCACTCCTCGTAGCACTCGTTTTAACCTATTACCCAATACTTTCGCAAAAATCTTGTAGTCCACATTCATCATTGCTAAAGGCCTGTAATTATTTATGGTTGCTCCTGTTCCCCCTTTTTTAACTAACACCACCACACCAGTACTTTGTTCAGTTCCTAAGCATCTCTCCTCCTTCATTGTATTTAATAGCTGTACCAAACATTCTCTCAATACATCCCAATGTACCCTATAAAAGTCATTAACTATCCCGTCTATCCCTGGAGCCTTTCCTTTGCTTAACCCATTCACCCCCTCACATATCTCTTCCTCTCTAATAGGTCCTTCCATGCTTACTCGTTCCCTCTCTTCCACCTTTACCTGTACTCCCTCCATAATTGCGCCTCTCTCCGTTATGCCTCCCCTATCACTTCTCCAATACTTCTCAAACCATTTGTCCACATACACACCCATCGCCTCAGTCATCCTTAATATTTGCCCCTGCACATAACTCTCCAGTCCCTCCTCCATTATATACAATTCACTGTCATACCTTCCCTCCTTTTCCTACATTTGCTTAACACATACTTCGATGGCCTATCTCCCCATAATACATCATCCATCCCTGCTTTCAATCTACAAGCATCAAAGCATTCGTTCTGTATCCCTCTCAGCCTTTCTTTCAATCCCCTTATTTCCTGCACTGCGTTAGGTCCATTCCTCTTGTAACCTCTGTACAGTAGCCCCTCTACATACTTTTGCAACCCAAATGACCAGCATGCCTCCTCTCTCCCTAACCTTTTATAAAATCCTTTTATACCCTCTTTTGCCACTTTTTCCCACCGCACTATTAAACTTACTCCCAACTCCACCTGTCTCTTACCTTGCTCCCACATCCCTTTCCACCATTGTGCAAAACTTACCTGTTTGTCCTCCCCACTCAACAACTTAACATTCAATTTCCAGTAGCCCCTATACCATCTAACCACCAATTCCCAATTAACATCTACCAGTACCCCGCTATGGTTTGAAAACCCTACATCTATCGTTTGTATACTTCCAGTCACTACCTGATCTGACCCGTAAATCTTGTCCAATTTAGCTGCATATCCCTTTCGAAAGTATGTGTGCTCAACCCTCCATCCCCTCCTACCACGTCCTTTAACCCCACGCTGTTCAACACATCCCTTAAGACCCCTAACACACATCCCGCTCCCCTAGGTTCTACATCTTTATTCCTAATGATGCATTTCCAATCCCCACCCACTATCATTACACCTGGCATCCCTCCTAAGGCATACACGAGATATTCATTCACGAATTCATCCTTGACCTTCCTAGAAAACTCCGCCGGCATATAAACCCCTACAAAGCATACTCTGACCCCACCCCATTCCCCATCCACCTTTACTATACGTTTACCCCCACAATCCTCCCATGCTATCAACTGAAAAGGGCTTGACACCTTTATTACTACTGCAACCCCTCCCTTTAATCGCTCTGAAGACCCAGCATACACATCATATCCTGCCAAACGTAAGTCTCTTCCATACCTATAACAATAATGTAGGTTTACCTCTTGACCTTGGCAGATGCGTCACGTCAATTTTCCTAATGCCTCCTCCCCTACTTAAGCATTTCCCACCCTTGGCACCTTTCTTAATTTGCAACCCTCCCCATCCCCTTTTTGACGCATCCACCAAAGGCTTTTTGCACGTTCTTTGCATTCTTTGCACAGGTGTTAATACATCATCTCCATCTGATGAGGCGACCAATCTCTTTCGGGATTCCCCCGCCACTACCATACCATTATCAATATCCTTTTCATGCTCATGCACTTCCACACTCACTGTCTTACCCACAAACTCTGTTATTTCTGGACTATCCACATCCATATCACCACTAATTGCATTATCTTCCTTTAAGACTTTTCCTGCTGCCGCACTTAACTCTGGCAGTGTATCATCTAGGAGGCTCTCCAAGACCTCTTCCAATGACATATTGGGGCTGACTTCTGCAGCACCCTCCACTTCTGCTATTTGTTGCTGCTCCACCATAGCCATTGCAGGTAGTGTTTGGCATATTTCTGCACTACCTTCTACTATCTCACTCCATGACCTTGTAGATGGCTCCTGCTCCATATTTGACCTTGCATTACACTCTTCCGACTCATGCTTGCGATGCATACTCTCTTCAAATCGCTACTGCCCTCTCTTCGGGCAATCTGCCGCCACATGTCACATAAACCTGAGTCCTGAACTCAGGCATAACCATGTATGATGGTATGGGTTGCCTGATGGTCATCTTCAATGAATAAGAGCCCTCCATGAGCCCTTCAAAGGGCCCCTCATGCCACTTCCCCACATTCACAGCATGGACAATTCCGTATTCTTTGAAGACAGTCATTAAATCCACTGGATCCGCCTCAAATGGAACGTTTCACACTCTTATCCACGTATAGCAATGGGATACGTCCCTCATCCTCACCTTCATGCTTGAGTTAACTGCGTAAACATAATCTTGATAACTGTCGACCAGCCGTTCGTACTCCTGAGTTGACAACAATTTCACAAACACTCTTGTCATCCCATTTAGGGCCACACCATATAAGTCTCCATGTTGATCTTGTAGATGTCCTGCAATATCATAGGTAAGTCTGTGGCCACTGATGACGGGTGTAACACGCCTTTCACTATTTCAAGACAGACCGTGTTGATGCGCCTTCTACCAGCTGCCGCCATGTTGGTGAAAATAAAGTTGTGTCTCAATGCCACCAGAAGGCAGGGCACCAACGTCCGCCTAGTATGGTCGCTGGATGGGGAATTGTTGTGATAAAAACACAGGCCTTATTCCTAGGCTTTATTGAACACAAATTCCATGGTACATGTCTGCAACAGAAGAAAATACATCTAATGACTGCTGCTG
>WNWK01056890.1:0-10887 GCA_009830355.1 Cherax destructor
AAAGCAAACCCTCTGTCTCCTACTTCTATCTTTCAAGCAGAAGGCCCTATCCATATACCTAATTTGACTATCCCCAACAAGAACAATGTTCTTACCTTCCTTGGTGTCGTTCGTGATGTTCCCTGTAGTCGACTCACATTCATCGGGTAACACGGAGAATCGGTTCGATGTTTCCACAACAGGTTTCTGGTTCTTCGTTGATTCTACCTCTCCATCCATCCTCTTTATCTTTAACTTTGTCCCATGCATTCCAGCCACTGTCCAGGTTCCTTTCTTGGCTTGAGGATTCTCAACAGGACGATTACTACGAATCCTCTTGTTTTCCTCAGTCAGTCGCTGTATCTCAAGCTTAGCTACTCTCAGTTCTTCCTTCAGCTGCTGGTAGAGTAGCTCAAGAGAGGACATCTTGTTCAGATTCACAGAGAGCACACAAGACAAGATTATCTTAATATTTACTCTTTCCCGCTTAGATTCAAGTGTGGAGCTGCCAGTTCTCGTTAGCTAACATAATCTAATGCTCGCCTATTCAGGCCTTAAAACTACCTATGTTAGGGTGCTAATATTAGTTACTAACTGTACAAACTTTCCTAGGCGTTCCTAGGGGAATAAATCTATCAATTAAAATGTACACAATTGTTACCTCCGCCAACTTGAATGGGTATGTTTGTTTTGGTTGGGTGTGTGGGTCCATGAACTCCGAGGACCAATCCATGGTACAATTAAGGCTCCAAACGGCTCACTTACCCTGTGGAACTTGAGTGACTCAAAAAGTTTCCACATCCTCCCACCGGCAAAGGTAGACAATAAGTCTACATCAAGTTTACTTTCCGCAAGCCCTTACAGCGGGCCCTGGACACGAGTGCCGTCCGGTCACTCTCATCAACTGTCCATTTTCCACCGTGTGGACCGCTGGGGGTGTAAACTTGTGGGTTCCGGTGGTCTTAACACCCTTCCCTTTAACTTTAATGTCTTTCACACGTCTAGCCTTGTCTGAGCAGCTTCGTACTTTCCCACCCAGTGGCCCATATGCCCTGGTAGCCCTTCTTCCCACTGATACGAGGTTTCCTGGGTTTAATGACATTCTATCTCCCTCTTTAGGTACCCCATAAAAGCGTCTTCCCAAGGTGGCTGAGTGTTCGTCACTTCCTACTTGGTTTGGCTTACCTGGTGGTTCGTCGTGTACACTAACATTCATTATCACTACTCCCCCAGCTATCGTGGTGTCAGCTTCCCCCCTCTCTGGCGTTGCAGGGAACTCATGAGGAATTCTGCCACGGATGATATATCCTACTGGGGATCTGTATAAACCAATTCCTTCCTTAACAGTCCGTCGTGTAGACAGGAAGTCATCTAGATAGTTGGCTCCCACCAGGATACCTACATTTCTGACTGTGTCAGTGATAATGTCCTGGTCTGCCAGCTTCACACCAAGGTCTTTCAATCGCTTGGTTGCTGCTGCAAGACCTCTGGTCGTAATTGCCGCAGGTAACGTCTTTACTACCAAAGCTGTAATATTTCTGAGATGTCCACCCAATTTAACAGTGACATCCACAACATCGTAAGACTTGGGTGGGCCCTGACTTATAGCACCTCCCAATGTTGCATTAACTTTGTCGGTGGCCTTCAACTTTAACTTAGCCACCAACTTCTCTGATATCATGGACACTTGTGCCCCCGAGTCCAAAAATAATCGGGTTGTTTCGGATCTGTTCCCGTTCACAACCCCTGCCATGACTGTAGGTAGGGCAGCAACTCTGTGATTCTTACTCAGATTAGAGACTTTGCCCATACTAATCACGCTGGCTACCACTTCAGGCTCGGGCTCGCTTTCTATCTCTACTGGAGAAACGTCCCTACTAGCCTGGGGTTCCCTTAAATTATTGTGACATAGTGCAGTATGGTGCTTACCTTTCCGGCAGTTATAGCACTCTGAAAGATGTGACTGGCAATCTTTTGCCTCATGTCCCCTACAACACCTTAAGCATAGCTGCAACTCCTTTAGTCTCTGCCGCCTACTGCTCAGTGTTGCATACCGAGAGCAACTCATGCTAGTGTGTTCGCCTTCGCAGAACACGCATATTCTGGTACGAGTGTCTCTGAGGGTCTGCTTAGAGGTCCTTGTCTTAGACACTTCTTTGCCATAGTACACCCCAATGTTAGTGTTATGAGCTTTAAATTTATCTCCCAAGTTTTTGGAGCAATCAAACGATTTCACCCTGGCGGGTGGTCTCTCCCCCTGACCTATACTCAGGTGAATCACGATATCGCCCAACCCCTCAACAATCTGTTGTACTGTGAACCGGTTAGTCCTATACTTCTAATGTAACTCATGTACTGTAATTCTAGCTAGTTTCCTCTGAATCGTCTGACTGACCATCCATTCCGATCCACCCCAATCATGTAAATCTTTGAGACTATTTGTCAAGCTCATGACTTCGATTCAGAACTTCTCTAAGCTCTGACGGTCATGACGGCAAACCTCAAGATCGGACAATCGATAAAATATAGCTATCATTATCTCCTCTGTGTTGCCATACGCATTCTTTAGTTGATCCTTGGCATGTTGATAATTAATATCAGTGGTTTGGTAATGCCAGACCAAGTCCAGGGCTTTACCCTTGAGCTGTGAACGTAAGTACTGTAGTTTGGTGGCATCTTACAAATCATCCCTGTCATCTATCTGGGATTTAAACTGATCCCAGAAAGCAATGTACTCTGTCAAGGTTCTGTTGAACATTGGTAAATTCAATGTAGGCAATCTGGGTAACACTCTAGGAGGACTGTGGTGGCCTGTGCATCCTGTACTATTATTTGTTGCCCCTGCTATATCAGCCTTCAATGTTTTCACTAACTTTTTGCAGAGCCTCATCTCCACTTTACATTCAGCAGCGTGCTCGTCGTATTCCTCCTGAACTGCTTCAACAATTTCCTCAGACTCACCTGATGCATAGGCTTCTGCCTCATAACGTAGATAGGCTGTCTCCAAGGCTCCTAGCTTTCCCTCTAAAAGCTCTAAGCACTTTCTTAGATCTTGACAGTCTACATCGTCGGTTGATCTGATATCTCGGCACTCCCTACATGCCTTGGTTATGCGTCCCTTGTGAGCGTTCAAAGATCGCTTTAGCTGGATTAGAGCTGGGACAGATACTTTCTGATTCTCCTCCGTCATTGTTGTGGTTCAGTTAAGAGTTTGTCACTAATTTATACTTTAATTAGCCCACCCCACAGCACAATACGGTATTAGGTGAGAATAAGTGATTCCCAAAGCTCCTCAACAAGCTTGACGACTTTCTTTACATATATTGACTTGACTCAATTAAATGTACATGGCCGGGTCACCATTTGGAGAAGACCCGGGCCGGACATACCGGCGAACCTACAACAACAACAATTAAATGTACACTGTTAGTCCTCAAACCCAACTAAAATGTATATTGTTGTGAAAGCTTAACCTAGCAACTCTCTGTACACAATAGTAAATAGTTACAGGACTTAAGCTAGCAATTCAAAAATTAAATGAATCAAATACAATAAAATTCACACAGTAAAAATATGTAGTCTTTGCAAATTAAATTCACTTGGATAACACAAAATAAATTCAGTAATTCAACTTATAAACAGTAAATATATAATATTGTGTAATTAGCTTTGGCTTAACTGAGCCTAGATTGTTTAATTATTGTAGTTAGTTGGGGAAGGTAACTCCTAGCCTAACTTTATAACTGTTGAAATTGGTGTGCAACTAGCCTGAATCTAGCTTACAAGGTAAATGATAGCTAGGTTGAATCTGACCTAGCTGTTATAACTGTTATAAATATTGCAGAGGCCTACCCTAACTGTGGCTTCCTTGCAATTCACTAAGTAATTAAATATACAAGTTTCCTAACCTGGCTTACTTGTAATCATTGTAAATAAATAACTTCTGATTAGTTAGCTTAACCTAGCCTGAGTAAGTCTTTGGGCCTAGGTGTGATAACTTAACCTAGCTTCGAAAATGACTGGTACATTAACTGTGGCCTAGCTAATTAAGACTAATCTGTCTGCTAAACTAGCTATTCCACATCTCGGTTATCGAAGGACCATATAGAAACTTGTCTTGGCACTGCCTTCTTGTAAGCTGCACTCTGTACAAGCACTGTTGACACCGACACTCTGAGACACTTCTCTCAGACTTACAAGTGGCTATGGGACAAATTTCTAGCTGACTGCAGTAAAAGAATTCCTCACTACATGCACGATTATGAAAGGGTTTAACTTACTTGATGGAGTGGACCTGTGGCTCCTAGTCTTCCTAAGCTATAACCCCCTCCAAACACCATGTGAAGGGAAGAGCCTTAATCTGCAAATTAAGTGGTAATTAGTGTCCTGCCTGCACCTCAGAGTTCCCTGGTTTCAAAGGATATCCCTTAAGCAATATATGCAGTAAGTGACACTAGCTTCTAGACTAATACTTAAGGGGGATTGCCCACAATTATTACCTTATAGTGGGCATTCGCCCGCTTATAACCCACAGCTCAAATAACCCCACCTTACTCCGAATATCGCCGGCCAGCTTTACTAAGAGAAATGCAGAGTATATTATCTTACTGCGGGGGCCTGGGCCAGAGACGAATCCACAGTACTTTAGGAAGCCTCTGTGATTCTTGGTTCCCAGGCAAGTATTTTGAAGACACATGGGGGACCGAGCTCTAGCTCTTAGTACCCTGTTAACACCACGATGTCCAAGTCAAGAAGAAAGAACTGGTGCTCTTTCACGCTTAGATTCAAGTGTGGAGCTGTCAGTTCTCGTTAGTTAACATAATCTAATGCTCGCCTATTCAGGCCTTAAAACTACCTATGTTAGGGTGCTAGAGCTACATTATTAATATCTAACGTTGCTTCAATAATCCTAATATTAGTTACTAACTGTACAAACTTTCCTAGGCTTTCCTAGGGGAATAAATGTACACAATTGTTACCTCTGCCAACTTGAATGGGTATGTTTGTTTTGATTGGGTGTGTGGGTCCATGAACTCCGAGGACCGATCCGTGGTACGATTAAGGCTCCAAACGGCTCACTTACCCTGTGGAACTTGAGTGACTCAAAAAGTTTCCACAGGTGGTAACGTGACCACTTGTGTGCAATGTGGAAAGGTGTGGGCAGCCGCAGCCGCAGCCGCGCGATTGCCTGTTATGTATGTGAGGGGTTGGTGCACGTGATGTATGTGAGGGGTTGGTACACGTGATGTATGTGAGGGATTGGTGCACATGATGTATGTGAGGGGTTGGTGCACGTGATGTATGTGAGGGGTTGGTGCACGTGAGGTGCACTGACGGAATAAGTGACAAGGAATACCAGGAACCAGAAGTTATAACTTGAACTTTGTAATGCATGTCAAGGTGAACGTCACACTAGACTGTTGTTACTAGAACAAGTAACTTTAATTATATGTCTACTATGTACTATGGGACATCACACTAAACTGTTGTTACCAGAACAAGTAACATTAATTATATGTCTACTATGTACTATGGGACGGAGGAACAACACTAAATACACAATATGTAAATTGTGACTCACGAAATCGTAATGACACAATTGCAAACAAACTGTACCATGGGTGGGGCTAGAACCCATGGTTAGTAATAAAACTCCAGACCGATGCGTTAGCCACTGGTTAATGTGTCGGTATGGAGTTTTATGACTCTCTGACCGCAGGTTCTATCCCCGCCCGTGGTATGGTATGTAACTTGTGTAAGTGCTGGGTGCACAACGGAAGTATGTTGTGTTGTGTTAACGGTGCTACACATCAGTGTCCACTTTACCTTCATTAACCTTTAGCAGTGTTGACCTTGATGTGTCGATTTTTTTTTTAGCAAGTGATCCCGTCATATATTGATGATTATGACTGCTTCAAGAAAGCAGACCTTCACTTTATTCATGTCAGAGCTAGGTCACTTTTACCCAAAATATCAGAGATTAAGAATCTAGCAAACAAGACTATTTACTAAAATTCTTACCATTTAGTTTTAAGTTAATTTTAAGTATGCCCAAAATGTCCTGCATATTAGGGGCTTTTGGCATGTACACCTCATAACATCTCATAACCCATTGTAATTCTTTGTATCATGTCCAAATAAACTATTATATTATTATTATTATTATTATTATTATTATTATTATTATAAGGTGGCAGTTAGCGTGGAATTAGTGTGGGGTGTTACGAGCACCATGGCATGCTGTAGTGTTTTATAATCTCAGGTTAAAGTGTTGAAGAAGGAGGTTCTACTTCTTCAGGAGGAAAATAGGAGGCTGAAGCTTCGCCTAGATGGGTTTGGGAGTGAGTGTGAGATGGTTGGAGCTGGTAAGGAGGAAATGGTTACCAACAGTGAGAGTGGCAGCCGCTTTAAGTGGCAAGTGGTTCACAATTCAGGAAGAAGGAAGATAAGGAAGGTTAATAGAGAAGATGTGAAGGTAGGAAATCGATTCTCTGTTCTCCAGGACGAGTGTACTTGAGTGGTTAGTGAGGTTAAAGGTACCACTGACTTCCCTGCTAATCAAGGTAAGAATATTCTGATTGTGGGAGACTCTCAGGTAAGATATATGGACCGTGCTTTTTGTAACAGAGATAGGAAGGTCAGACAGATGGTGTTAGTTTAACATCTTATTATGCAGCCCATACCCATCCTGTGGGTGGTAGTCAAAAGATTACAGAGATACATAATGGGTCCAGGGACTGGACCCCAAAGTTATGATAGCTGAACTAGTTACAAAGGTAATGAACTCCAGGTAGATCTGGTCACAATCATGGCAAGTTACAAAAGAAATGAACCATCTACACTCCCATACATGGTTACAATCATAAACAAATTACAAAGTAATGAGCCACTGACACGTCCACACCCGGTCACAAATGTAATGAGTCATATACCCACACGAGCGCGCAAACACACACGAGCGCAAGCTCACACACCACACACACACGAGGGCGCACGCACAGACACAGACACACAGGCATGAGGAATTTCCTGCAGGAGGTTCAGTGGGAAAGGGAAATAGACGGACAGACAATAAATGAAATGATGGAATACGTAGGGGCAAAGTGCAAGGAGGCAGAAGAACAGTTTATACCCAGAGAAAAAAGATTAAACGGGAAGGCCAGAAAGAGCCCCTGGTTTACCCAAAGGTGCAGGGAGGCAAAGACTCAGAGTGTCAGAGAATGGAAAAGGTACAGAAGGCAAAGAACCCAAGTAAACAAAGAGATTAGTAGAAGAGCTAGAAACGAGTATGCACAGGTACGGAGGGAGGCCCAGAAACAGTACGAAAATGACATAGCATCGAAAGTTAAGTCCGACCCGAAACTGATGTACAGTCACATCAGAAGGAAGACAACAGTTAAAGACCAGGTGATAAGGCTGAGGAGAGAAAATGGGGAACTCACAAGTAACGATCAAGAGGTATGTGAGGAGCTCAACTTGAGGATTAAGGAAGTATTCACAGTGGAGGAAGGAAGGCAGCTGGGTAGACAGGATAGGGTGCGTCACCAACAAGGGATGTATCAGGTGCTAGAGGACATACACACAACTGAGGAGGAGGTGAAGCAGTTACTCAGTGACCTTGATACCTCAAAGGCGATGGGTCCGGACAATATCTCCCCGTGGGTTCTTCGGGAAGGAGCTGAGGTACTGAGTGTGCCACTTACCATAATATTCAACACATCCCTTGAAAATGGGCATTTACCTGAGGTATGGAAGAAGGCCAACATAGTCCCCAACTTTAAAAAAGGAGACAGAAAAGAGGCATTAAACTATAGACCGGTGTCACTTACATATATAGTGTGCAAAGTCCTGGAGAAAATCATCAGGAAAAGAATGGTGGAGCACCTTGAGCTGAACAGGATAATAAACACCAGACAGCACGGATTCCGGAAGGCAAATCCTGTGTAACAAACCTCCTAGAGTTCTATGATAAAGTAACAGAGGTAAGGCAAGAGAGAAAAGGGTGGGTTGATTGCATTTTCCTGGTCTGCAGGAAGGCCTTCGACACAGTTCCTCACATGAGATTAGTAAAGAAGTTGGAAGAACAAGCATGTATAACAGGAAGGGCACTGGAATGGATCAGGAAATACCTCACAGGGAGGCAACAACGGGTCATGGTGTGTGATGAGGTATCACAGTGGGCGCCTGTGACGAGTGGCATACCACAGGGGTCAGTCCTAGGACCAGTGTTATTCTTGGTATATGTAAATGACATGACGGATGGGATAGACTCAGAAGTGTCTCTGTTCGCAGATGATGTGAAATTAATGAGGAGAATCACATCGTGAAGATTGGAGAAGGGCAAAGAAGACCGATGACAGAGTACAGGCTAGGCGGACAAAGGCTACAAACCTCGGCAAAGGAGAAACACCTTGGGGTGAGTATAATGCCAAGCACATCTCCGGAGGCACACATCAACCAGATAACTGCGGCAGCATATGGGCGACTGGCAAACCTAAGATTAGCGTTCCGTTACCTTAACAAGGAATCGTTCAAGACACTGTACACCGTGTACGTCAGGCCCATATTAGAATATGCAGCACCAGTCTGGAACCCACACCTGGTCAAGCACGTAAAGAAACTAGAGAAAGTGCAAAGGTTTGCGACTAGGCTAGTTCCACAACTCAGGGGTCTGTCCTATGAAGAAAGGTTGAGGGAAATAGGACTAGCAACACTGAAGAAAAGAAGGGTCAGAGGAGACATGATAACGACATACAAAATACTGCGGGGAATCGACAAGATAGACAGGATGTTCCAGAGAGGGAACACAGAAACAAGGGGACACAACTGGAAGCTGAAGACTCAGATGAGTCAAAGGGATGTTAGGAAGCATTTCTTCAGCCACAGAGTAGTCAGGAAGTGGAATAGTCTTGAGAAAGATATAGTCTACCTGGAGTCTACCTGGAGAGAATTCCAGGGGTCAACGCCCCCGCGGCCCGGTCTGTGACCAGGCCTCCTGTTGGACCAGAGCCTGATCAACCAGGCTGTTACTGCTGGCCGCACGCAGTCCAACGTACGAACCACAGCCCGGCTGATCAGGTACCGACTTGAGGTGCCTGTCCAGTGCCTGCTTGAAGACAGCCAGGGGCTTGTTGGTAATCCCCCTGATGTATGCTGGGAGGCAGTTGAATAGTCTTTGGCCCCTGACACTTATTGTGTTGTCCCTCAACGTGCTAGTGGCACCCCTGCCGAGTCTTTTGCTTTCGTAGGGAGTGATTTTTGTGTGCAAGTTTGGTACTAATCCCTCGAGAATTTTCCATGTGTATATAATAATGTATCTCTCCCGCCTGCGTTCTAGAGAGTACAGGTTTAGGAACTTCAAGCATTCCCAGTAGTTGAGGTGGTTTATCGCACTTATGCGTGCAGTGAAGGTTCTCTGCACATTTTCAAGGTCAGCAATTTCACCCGCCTTGAAAGGTGCAGTTAGTGTGCAGCAATATTCCAGCCTAGATAGTGGAGGCAGGAACCATACACAGTTTTAAGACGAGGTATGATAAAGCTCATGGAGCAGGGAAAGCAGAGACCCATTAGCGGACAGTGAAGAGGCGGGGCCAGGAGCTGAGTCTCGACCCCTGCAACCACAATTAGGTGATTACAATTAGGTTAGTACATACACGCACACGAGCATACAAGCATATATATATATATATATATATATATATATATACACACACACACACACGTGGTAATGCTTTATTTACAGTGAGCAAAGTCAGGGTATTCTTCCAGAATGGTCTGTAATATACCACTGTGGATAAAATACTTTGACATATCTTGAACATTTCTGAGTGAGTTGTCTCTGAATTCATTAATTTTATCGCACTCCAGTACATAATGACGCAGGGTATGACAATAGTCCATCTGGCAAAGTTTACATTTCGTTTGGTCTACATCTGGTGGTGGTGATTTAACCTGCAAGAGATATGTGAAACCCATAGACATGTGGATGCACCATAGACTTGTGACTCCTTCTGCATGATAGAATGATGATAGATGGACTGACTGGTGTCAATCTCCCTAAGTATTAAGTCAATAAAATTCAACTGAAGTTCTTTTCGTATTATTGTTCTCAAACTTCTAATTGACAAGCCAAGATTGTAATCTACTCCCTCTATGAAAGCATACAGCTTAGCCATTTCATCAGTTCTATCATGCATCTGAAGACTAATGTGAGATGGAATCCACAGCATATGCACTCTGACTCCACTGTCCACAATCTTACCATACCTGTGTCTGGCTTCTGACACAAGCATGCCACAGTTTATACTTAATGAGTTGAGAGCATTTATGGATGGCAGAGAATCAGTTACATTTAAAGTGCCAACCTTAGATATATGGACGCATTTGAGTGCAAGGAGTATGACAAACAGTTCTGTCTGAAGGGTAGAGGCCCAGTTATTGATGCGTGCTCCAATTTCTTTAAGAGAGCCATCACACTGTATGACAACAGCAGCACTACCAGCTGCACCAGTGGATTGGTGAACAGAACCATCAACGTAAATAATTTGTGAAAGAGTGTTCTGTGTGACTAAGATATCAATACAGCTTAAGGCATCATGTTTGGCTTCAAGGCGAAGCTTTGGTTGTGATCTAAGAAGAGTTTTGGGAGGAAATGGAGGAATGGTAGTTTTGGAATGGGGTAATATCCTATGGAGCGGGGAAGTGCCGCTGTTGCCTTACTTGACATAGATCTTGTAACTGGTTCATGCGGAGGTCGGTTCCAGTTTTTACGATCCGTCTGGAGAGTTCACCAGTGCTGAGGAAAGTTTGGAGGGGTTCTGTGCATGGGTTTGAATGGGCTTGCCTAAGCATATTGACCCCAATGAAGACATTTCTTTCAGTAACACGATCTCTGATGCTTGGAATATC
>WNWK01056891.1:0-10886 GCA_009830355.1 Cherax destructor
TTGCTGGATTGTAACGGGAAAATAGTCACGGCATGGTGTAAAGAACATTTTTCCGGCTTTTAAAAATGAAAATAGGCCCCCCATGGTGTAACTGAAAATAGTCACTGGCATGGTGTAAAAAAACTATAGTTGCTGGCATGGGGAAATGAACCATAGTCACTAGCAAAAGGGGGAACGGAACTATAGTTTCCGGGGATGGTGTAACTGAAACCATAGTCACTGGCATGGGGAACTGAATTATAGTTCGGATGGTGTAACTGAACCATAGCCACCAGCATGGGGAAAAATGGGAAAATAAAATCACTGGCATGGTGTAAAGAACTATAGTGGGCATGGGGGGAATGGGAAATATAGTTGCTGGAAAGGTAACTGGGAAAATAGTCACTGGCATTGGGGTAACTGGGAAATATAGTTTGGGATGGTGAACTGTTTTTGGCATGGTGTAAAAAAATTATAGTCACTGGCATGGTGTAACTGAACTATAGTCACTGGCATGGTCTAACTGAACTATAGTCACCGGCCTGGGTAACTGGGTCTATAAAATTTCTGGGGGGGTGTGACTTTTTCTATAGTTTCTGGATTTAACCGAACTATAGTCACTGGCAGGGGGGACCGCAATTATGTACTGGCAGGGGAAATTAACTATAGTCACTGGCTTGGTGTAACTGAACTATAGTTGCTGGTGGGGTAACTGAACTATAAAATCGGCATGGGGTAACTTGAACTATAGTCAATGGCATGGTAACTGGGAAAAAAAGTTGGGGATGGTTAAAAATGGGAAATATAGTTGCTGGCATGGTGTAACCGAACTATAGTCACTGGCATGGGTAACTGAACTGGCGGATGGTGACTGAACAATAGTCATTGGGAGTTAACTGAAAATATAAAAGGGGGATGGTGTAACGGGAAATATAGTCACTGGCATGGTGTAACTGAATTTTAGTTGCTGGCATGGTGTAAAATGGGAAAAAAAGTCACTGGATGGTAAAAAGAACCCTAGTTGCTGGCATGGGGTAACTGAACCATAGTCACTGGCATGGTGTAACTGGAATTATAGTTGCTGGCATGGGGAACTGGGAAAATAGTTTCCCGGCATGGTGTAACTGAACCATAGTTCTGGCATGGTTAACTGGGAAAATAGTTGCTGGATGGTGTAACTGAACCATAAATGGGGAAATGAATTTTAAATTTCGGATGGAAAATGAACTATAGTCACTTTTTGGGGGGGTGAACTGAACTATAGTTCGGATGGTGTACTGAACTATATTTTGGGGAAAGGTGACGGGGAAAAAAAAAATACTGGGATGGTGTAACTGAACTATAGTTGTGGCATGGTAACTAACATAGGGCACCATGGTTTAACTGAACTATAGTTTGGATGGTGGGAAAATGAACCATAGTCACTGGCATGGGGTAACTGGGAAACCCTAGTCACTGGCATGGTTAACTGAACTATAGTTTTGGGATGGCGTAACTTGGGGAAACATAGTTTGGCATGGTAACGGAACTATAGTCACGGCATTGTGTAACTGAACCATACGTGTTGCAAATGGGAACTGAACAATAGTTCCGGCATGGTGTGACTGAATTATTGTCACTGGCATGGTGTAACTGGGGAAATATAGTCACTGGATGGTCAAATGAACCATAGTCACTTGGGCCCGGTTAAAATGACTTTTAAATTGCTGGCATGGGTGACCGAAATAGTTGCCGGCATGGTGAAAAGAACCATAGGGGCACTGGCATGGGTGTGATCACCGGCATGGTGTAACAAAAAGAAATGGCGGCCCGCTTGGTTGCGGGGAACCGGGAAATATAGTCACCATTAAAGGCTAACCTTTTAAACCATAGTTGCCGGCCTGGTGTAACCACCATAGTTCTGGCATTGTGACTGAACATATTCCCCATGGTGAAACCAAAACACGGCATGGTTGGGTGCACTTAAAACCCGGCATGGTGAAAAGAACCATAGTCAAATGGGACTTGCACCGGGGGGCCCCATATTCCCGGCATTTGTAACTGAAATAGCCTGGCATGGTGTTACTGGGAAATATGTCACGGGCATGGTGTAAGAAATAGCCTGGCATATTGCTGAAAGGTCATGGTGGAACCGCAAAATTTCTGGGGATTGTGAAATGAACCAGGGTTTCTGGTGGGAGGGACCCCAACAAAAGTCATTATGGTGTAAATGCCCCTTTTTGTCAGGGTAACTGAACTATGTCACCGGATTTGGGAACTCGAATATAGGGCATTAAAGAACAAACATTTGGATGCGTAACCGAACCAAATTCAAAAGGGGAATGGTTTTAACCCCCAAATATAGGGTGGCATTGGGCCCCCAAACCCTAGTTCCCCCATGGTCTGAATTAGTTCCCCCCAAAGAAAGGGAAATATAACCCGGGGATGGGAAAAAGGGAACAATTTGGCATTTGGAATTAAAGCCGCTGGCATGGGTAAAGAAAAAAGGCACCGGGGATGGTAACTGAATTGGAAAGGGGTTTTGGGGAACCGAACCATGGCATGGGCAACCGAATTGGAGGCTGGCAAAATTGGGTCCAAAAACGGAAAAAAAGCTGGCATGGGAAAGAATCCGGGAGGGAACCGGAAAAATTTCTGGCATGGGGTAACTGAACCATACCGGCAAGGGAATTTAACCTAATTTTGTTGCTGGGATGGCCCAACCATTGCTGGTGGTGTAACCAACCATAGTTGCTGGGAAGTAACCGGAATTGTTGCTGGCATTGGGGACCGAACCATAAAGTCCAACCGGGCTGGTGGGAAAAAAACCAAAGGCAAAAGGGGGACGAAGGGTCACCGGCAGGGTAACCGAACTATAAAATTCCCGGCATGGTTAACCGAACTTTGTCACCGGCCGGTTTTTAAATGAAAAATAGTTTCTGGCATGGTGACCGAACCAAGTTGCCGGCATGGTGAAAAGAACCATAGGGGCACTGGCAGGGTAACCCGGGAAACCAATGGGGCCGCTGGCTTGGGGTAAAGAATAAGTTCCCATGGCTAACCGAACCATACCGGCCTTGGGGTAAACCCAACTATAGTGTTAAAGGGGCTGAAAAAATTTTCTGGCATGGTGGGGATTAAAAATTGTAGCTGGCATGGTGAAAGAACCATAGTCACTGGCATTGAAAGAACTATAGTTCCCGGCCTGGTGAACTGAAATAGCTGCCGGCATGGTGACTGGGAAATAGGCCGGGCATGGGGTAAGAATAGTCACTGGCAATTTTTGAAGGCACTCCCGAAACAAACTGCATGGGTAAATGAACCGGGTTCCCCCCGGGGGAACCCGGGAACCAAAAGGGGGCCCTTTGTGGGAACTGAACTATGTCACCGGGGTTTGGAAAATGAACCATAGTCACTGGCATGGTGCAACCACACTATATTACTGGCATGGTGTAACTACACCAGCAGTTACTCGGCATGGTGTGACGGAACCATAGCTCAACATGGTGTAACTGCACAGGTCACTGGCATTTGTGCGACCGCACCATAGTCACCGGCATGGTGTAAGTGAACCATAGTCACTGGCATAGCGGCATGTCACTGGCATGGTGACCGTACTCCTCACCGGTTTCTGTAAGAAGTCACCGGCAGCTGGTGACTGAATCCATATCAGCCGGTTATGCAACCGAACCATTGATGCCGGCATGGTGACTGAACGTAGTCACCGGCATGGTGTGACTGCACTATAGTTGCTGGCATTGTGTAACTATAGTTGCTGGCATGGTGACTGAACAATAGTCGCTATCATGGCGTAACCGAACCAGTTGCCAAAATCACATGTTAAAAACCGAACCAGTAGTTGCGCTGCATGGTGACTGAACAATAGTCATTGGCATCGTGTAACTGAACTATAGTTGCTGGTATGGTGTAACTGGAATTATAGTTCGTTCGGGCATGGTGTAACTGAATTATAGTTGCTGGCATGGTGTAACTGAACTATAGTCACCGGCATGCGTAACAGAATTATAGCCGCGCATAGTGCACTGAAGCGTATCATTGGCATGGTGCAACTGAACTATAGCTGCCGGCATACGTAACTGAATCTGCGAAGTCACTGGCATGGCAACCAAGTTGCTGGCATGATGTAACTGAACCATAGTCACTGGCATGGCGTAAAACTGAACTATAAGTCACATGGTAACTGAACTATAGTCACCGCATGGTGCGGGGCGAATTATAGTTGCTGGCATGGCGTAACTGAATAGACGCTTGCATTGTAACCGGAACTATAGTTCACCGGGCATGGGTGCAGTTGCTGGCATGGTGTGACTGGAATTAGGGTCACTCGGCATAGTAACTGAACTATCGTTGCTGGCATGGTAACCGAATCCAGAGTCACCGGCATGCAGGTAACCGAATCCATAGTTGCTGGCATGGTGTAACCGAACTATATCAGCAAGGTAACTGAACCAGTCACTGGGCATGGCAACTTAACTATATGCTGGCATAGTGTATTGAACTATAGTTGCTGGCAGCAGGGACTGAATCAGTCACGGTATTGCAACTGAACTATATATTAAAGGGCATGGCGTAACTGGACAGTTGCTGGCATGGTGTGACCGAACATTCGGCATGGCGTAACCGAACTATAGCTCACCGGCATGGCAAAAATCCGAATTGTAGCCGCTGGCATAGCGTAACCATAGTCACTGGCATGGTGTAACTGAACTGATAGTCAATGGCATGGCGTAACTGAACTATAGCCGTCGGCATTAGCGCGCTGAAAACCGAACTATAGCCATTGGCATTGTGTAACCGAACTATGCTGCTGGCATGGTGTACCGGTAAACACAGTTGCTGGCATGGTGTGATGTAGCTCACGTGGAAGTCACTGGCATGGTCTGGCTGAACTATAGTCACTGGCCCGGTAATCCGATCTATAGTTGCTGGCATGGTGACCCAGGTGTTGCTGGCATGGTGTACGGGAACTATAAAGTCACCGGCATGGTGTGACCGCACTATAGTTCGTTTCGGCATGGTGTAACTGAACTATAGTCACTGGCTTGGAAAATAACTATAGTTGAGCGCATGGAAAACCGAACTATAATGGCATGGTGTAACTGAACTATAGTCAAGGCATAGTGTTACATGGCGTAACCGGAGTTGCTGGCATGGCAGTAACTGAACTAGGTCACGCGGCGTAACCGAACCAGGGCTGCGGAAGCTGGCGACTGAACAATAAAGTCATTGGCATTGTGTAATCGAATCCAGTTGCTGGCATGCGGTAACCGGAATTATATCGTTGGCATGGTGTAAACTGAATTATAGTTAGCGCCGGGCATGGTAACTGAACCAGGTCACTGGTATTGCGTAACCGAATTATAGTTGCTGGCATGGTGTAACGGAACTATAGTCACTGGCGGTCGTAACCGAACCAGGTTGCCGCATGGTGCAACCGGAACTACTGGCATGGTGTACTGACGGCTGCTGGCATGGTGGTGACTGAAAAGCTGCACTGAACTATATCACGCATGGTGTGACATCACTGTTAGCCACTGGCATGGTGTACTGGAACTATTGTTAGCTGAAAATCCAACTATAGTTGCTGGCATGGTACACTATATCACAAGCATGGTAACTGAACTATAGCCTACCGGCATGGTGTGTGAACTATAGTTAAAGGTAAGGGAAAACTGAACCCAGAAGTCAGCTGGCATGGTGTCCGAATATGTTGCTGGCATGGTAACCGAATTATAGTCACCGGGCATGGTGCAACTGAATTATAGTTGCTTGCATGGTGTAACTGAACTATAAACACTGGCATGGTGTAACTGAATTATAGTTGCTGAAAGATGTCGTAACTGAACCAGAAACACCGGCATGGTGCAATCAGAATTATAGAGCCAGCTATAATGACAAGACTGACTGGCATGATGTAACTGAATTAGTGTTAGCAAGCATGCAACTGACATGTTGCACTGGCATGCAAAATATATTATAGTTGTATATTGTAACTGAACTATCTGGTATGGTGTAACTGAAGGGCATAGGTGACTGAACTATAGTCACTGGAGCAGGTAACCGGGAACTAGTAGTTGCGCTGGCATGCAGTAACTGAACTATAGTCTGTCTGCATGGTGCAACTGAACTATAGTTACAGCATGTGGCGTAACTGAACCATATTCACTAGCCAGGGTAACTGAACCAGTAGCTGCTGGCATGGTGTAACCGAATCCAGAACAGGCGCTGAAAAAACTGAATTGCAGTTGCTGGCACAGGCCCGGGAACTATAGTCACTAGCAGTGCACCGAATCCGCAAGTCACCGCATGGTGCAACTGAACTATAGTTGCTCATAGTGTAACTGAACTATAGTTGCTGGTGTGGACTGAACTATAGTCCGCTGGGAAAGTATTGTGTAACTAGGTTGCTGGCATGGGTGTAATCCGAATCTCATAGTCACTGGCATGTGAAGGAACCATGTCACTGGCATGTCTAACTGAACTATAGTCACTGGCCTGGTGCAACTGACGATAGTTGCCGGCATGTGTGACTGAACTATTGCTGGCATGGTATACTATGTCATCACTGCAACTATACCACAGTGCATATATAGTAGTAACCCAATAGTCATTCCAAATGCAGTACAACATCACTAATATATTACAATGCGCAGTAGCACACCAGTAACTAATATCATTCTATATCACTAACCCGCCAGCTATAGTTCATAACCATGCCTGATAGTCAGTTACAATGTATAATTAATACCATGCAGTATAGTTACACATTTATTGTGCACAGTTCGATTAACCTGCCAGGACTATAGTCGTCAGTCGGACATAGTTCAGTCATCAGTAATATTATACTGGCAACAACATTACACATGTACAAGCCAGTAATCAACAATGCATATCATAACAGGCAATATTATGCTGCAACGTTACACCTGCAGACGCAGTACCCTCTTGACCGCAGATTACGTACACAGCATATGTCGTTAACCAGCCAGACTAAGTTCAGTTCACCATGCCAGTGACTATATCAGTTAACCATGCCAGGACTAATTCAGTTACACCATGCAGAACTATAGTCATCACACAGCATACTATAGTCTACAGCCGCACTATAGTCGTTACCATGCCAGCTATAGTTCAGTTACACATGCCAGTCTATGTTCAGTTACACCATGCCAACTATAGTCATACAATGCCAGTGACTATAGTTCGTTAACCATGCCAGACTATGTTCAACACCATCCAGACATGTCAGTAACCATGCCAGTGACTATAGTTCAGTACACATGCCAGACTTAGTTCAGTCACCATGCCACTATAGTTCAGTTACCCATGCCAGTGACTATAGTTCGACATGAGCTATGTCACATCCAGTATTAGATACACCATGCCAGACTATAGTCAGTTACCTGCTCTATGTTCGTTACACCATGCCATTATGTTCAGTTCACATCCAGAACTATAGTTCGTTACACCATGCCAGACTATGTTCAGTTCACCATCAGGAATATAGTCGTTAACATCCGTGACTATATCTTACATCAACTATGTCGTACACCATGCAGACTATGTTCAGTACCATCCGACTATGTCAGTTACCATGCCTATGTCACATGCCAGTGACTAAGTTCATCACCATGAGTCTAAGTTCAGTCAATGCCAGGACATGTTCAGTAACCATGCAGCAACTATAGTTCAGTTACACCATGCCAGTGACTATGTTCAGTTACACCATGCCATGCTAGTATACACCATGCCAGTGACTATAGTTCAGTACCATGCCAGACTATAGTTCAGTACACCATGCCAGAACTATAGTCAGTTACACAGCCAGGACTATAGTTCAGTACACATGCCAGTACTATAGTTCAGTTACACATGCCGTGACTATATCAGTCACACCATGCCAGACTATAGTTCAGTTACACATGCCAGAACTATAGTTCAGTTACACATGCCAGACTATAGTTCAGTTACACCATGCCAGTGACTATAGTTCAGTTACACCATGCCAGAACTATGTTCAGTTACACCATGCCAGTGACTATAGTTCAGTTACACATGCCAGTACTTAGTGAACCATGCATGACTATAGTTCAGTACACCATGCCAGTGACTATAGTTCAGTTACACATGCCAGACTATAGTCAGTTACACCATGCCAGTGACTATAGTTCTACCATGCCAGTGACTATAGTTCAGTACACCATGCCAGCTACTATAGTTCAGTTACACCATGTACAGCAGTACTATAGTGTATCGTACACCAGATGCCAACTGACTATAGTTCAGTTACACCATGCCAGTGACTATAGTTCAGTTACGACTCATAGTTCCAGTCATGCCATGATAAGTTCAGTTACACCATGCCAGTGACTATAGTTCAGTTACACCATGCCAGTGACTATAGTTCAGTTACACCATGCCAGTGACTATAGTTCAGTTACACCATGCCAGTGACTATAGTTCAGTTACACATGCCAGACTATGTCAGTACCATGCCGATATAGTCAGTACACCATGCAGTGACTATAGTCAGTTACACCATGCACAGTGACTATCAGTGCAAGTTCCAGCTATTAGCACACCATGCCAGTGACTATAGTTCAGTTACACCATGCCAGTGACTATAGTTCAGTTACACCATGCCAGTGACTATAGTTCAGTTACACCATGCCAGTGACTATAGTTCAGTCACACCATGCCAGCAACTATAGTTCAGTTACACCATGCCAGTGACTATAGTTCAGTTACACATGCCAGTGACTATAGTTCAGTTACACATGCCAGACTATAGTTCAGTTACACATGCCAGTGACTAAGTCAGTTACACCATGCCAGTGACTATAGTTCAGTTACACCATGCCAGTGACTATAGTTCAGTTACACCATGCCAGTGACTATAGTTCAGTTACACCATGCCAGCAACTATAGTTCAGTTACACCATGCCAGTGACTATAGTTCAGTTACACCATGCCAGTGACTAGTCAGTTACACCATGCCAGTGACTATAGTTCAGTACACATGCCAGACTATAGTTCAGTTACACCATGCCAGTGACTATAGTTCAGTTACACCATGCCAGAACTATAGTCAGTACAGCGTAACAGTACACATGCCAGACTATAGTTCAGTTACACAATGCCAGTGACTATAGTTCAGTTACACCATGCCAGCAACTATAGTTCAGTTACCCATGCCAGAATTATAGTTCAGTTACACCATGCCAGTGACTATAGTTCAGTACACCATGCCAGGACTATAGTTCAGTTACACCATGCCAGACTATAGTTCAGTTAACCATGCCAGACTATGTTCAGTTACACCATGCCAGGACTATAGTTCAGTTACACCATGCCAGACTATAGTTCAGTTACACCATGCCAGACTATAGTTCAGTACACCATGCCAGACTATAGTTCAGTTACACCATGCCAGACTATAGTTCAGTTACACCATGCCAGCAACTATAGTTCAGTTACACCATGCAGTGACTATAGTTCAGTACACCATGCCAGCAACTATAGTTCAGTTACACATGCCAGAACTATAGTTAGTACACCATGCCAGTGACTATAGTTCAGTTACACATGCCAGACTATATAGTTACACCATGCCAGTGACTAAGTTAGTAAATGCAGTCTACACCATGCCAGTGACTATAGTTCAGTTACACATGCCAGAACTATAGTTCAGTTACACCATGCCAGTGACTATAGTCAGTTACACCATGCCAGAACTATAGTCAGTTACACCATGCCAGTGACTATAGTTCAGTACACCATGCCAGACTATAGTTCAGTTACACCATGCAGTGACTATAGTTCAGTACACCATGCCAGTACTATAGTAGTTACACCATGCCAGCAAACATATATGTTCAGTTACATGCCAGACTATAGTTCAGTTACACATGCCAGACTATAGTTCAGTACACCATGCCAGTGACTATAGTTCAGTTAACCATGCCAGGACTTAGTCAGTACACCATGCCAGTACTATAGTCAGTTACACCATGCCAGAACTATATTCAGTACACCATGCCAGACTATAGTTCAGTTATTCTACACCATGCCAACTATAGTTCAGTTAACCATGCCTGACTATATCCACATGATATTTTAGTACACATGCAGACTATAGTTCAGTAACATGCCGTGACTAGTCTACACCAGCCAGAACTATTAGTTCCTGCAACTATAGTCTCACATGCAGACTATAGTAGTCATGCCAGAACTATAGTTCAGTTCACCATGCAGTGACTATAGTGCAGTCACACCATGCCAGTGACTATAGTGCAGTTACACCATGCCAGTGACTATAGTTCAGTCACACCATGCCAGTAACTATAGTTCAGTTACACCATGCCAGTGACTATAGTTTCAGTTACACCATGCCAGTGACTATAGTTCAGTTACACCATGCCAGTGACTATAGTTCAGTTACACCATGCCAGTGACTATAGTTCAGTTACACCATGCCAGTGACTACAGTGCAGTTACACCATGCCAGTGACTATAGTGCAGTCACACCATGCCAGTGACTATAGTGCAGTTACACCATTCCAGTGACTATAGTGCAGTACACCATGCCAGGATATAGTTCAGTTACACCCTGCCAGGACTATAGCAGTTACAAATCCCTGATATACGTACACCATGCCAGGACTATGTTCGTTACACAAAGCCAGTCTATAGTGACAAAATTCCAGGACTATATTAGTTACACCATGCCAAAACTATGTTCGTTACACCATGCCAGGACTATAGTTAGTCACCCTGCCAGTGACTAAGTTCAGTACACCATGCCAGGACTATAGTCAGTTACACCACCCGGACTATAGTTCAGTTACACCATGCCAGAAAATAGTTCAGTTACACCATCCAGAAAATATAGTTTTCCCCCCGGGGAC
>WNWK01056892.1:0-10886 GCA_009830355.1 Cherax destructor
AATTTTAACAGGACACATGACCTCGATGTTCCCCGTGTCCATCTAACACTATGTAAAAACTCAATGCATATAAAAGGCACGAAAATTTGGAATTCATTACCTGTCATTGCCAAAGAAACCCTGCCTGTATCCCAATTCAAAACGATGCTAAAAAATCACCTTCTCACCCAAAGCTAAATGCTCAATATCAAACATTTTCAACAAAGTAGAATAATCACTTAATGTAAAAACTTGACTAATCACTTAAATGTAAAAACCTGTTATGAATAATACATACTAAGCTAACTATTACCATAACATTTACATTATAATGACCACGTAAACTGTAACAGCAATGCAACTAATTGTTTTAAATTGTTATCTCACTCAATTAGTTGCATTGCTACAATTAATTGATATGTTCAACTTATATTCAAACTTTATAACTTAGATACGCAATTATACTTATTTTATAAATTGTCAACCATAACTTTTTACCATGTAGTCTAGAATAAAGTAGTCTTAAGAATGCCCGCAGTGCACAGCATATTAGGGGCTTTTGGCATGTACATCTCATTAAGAAATATATCTTGTCTACCATGTATCATTGTATTATGTCACAATAAAGTATTATCTGACTGATTAGGGAGAAGGAGGTAAGAGTACGACTTGTTAATATCACTCACCCTTTATCCGTGCCATTGCTGTTCACTTGAAGATCCCGTCATTATCATTCCCACCGTAGACCCACATTATCCCAACATACCTACTGGCCAGACGGTTGCTAAGACAATAAGAGTACTTACAGTGTGGAAGAAACAGCATTCTTGTCGCTATTCTTCGACGGATCTCGTGGTCTTCCTCGGTAGATTATTCTTCCGGCAAGACGATGATGTTGGTGGTTGTCCCGATGAGTCAAGAGAAGATTGATTCCTTGAACTCTCATACGCCCATGAGACCGGGTGTTATTTAACGTGGTTGGTCGGGGTAGCGATTCATATCCTCTCACTATACCCCTTTATTACAGTTTATATGTAACAATTTAAACACTATTCGCCCGTCGGTTTAATGTCCCACTAATTTACCCTCGTTAGAAGTTAATCCATTAATAATTGTGTACGATGAACACTGATCGAACCGACGCACATTTCCTCCATCAACAAACCGTAATGGCGGCATCGGTCACTATTTAACACATTATCACTCTATTATTGTAGTTTCTTGGACTTAATGTCCCACATTATGCCCGGCGAATATTCACAACATTCACTATTGTGAAGAGAGACCATTAACCGCAATTTGGTCGTTGTAAATGCCGATTCCCGTCTCCTTTATAACCAGAATTCTCCCATTGTTCCACCTTCATCCGCTTATCCCACGAGACAGCCAGCTCCCTGCCCTCGCATGACCCAGCTCTGCTTACCCACGCGACCGTAGCGATGGTTCTCTCTCCATCTCAATAAAAATACGAACCAACAGCCACACATTAAGAATATTCACATTAGAAAGGCTATCGAGTATAACCTTTCGGGAAAACGCACAATATTTTCCACAGTTCCTTTTACGGACTATTTTGCAGTCATTGCTACCCACCTTCGCACCCGTTGACAACAACACTGGTCTGACCTGCTAATTAACAAACTTCATTCTATTAAACCGAGTATAGGTTTCTGGCCTTCTTCTTGTCACCAGTGTCGAGGTTGGGAGACTACACTCTCCCGTCTTCGCATTGGCCACACTCGTCTTACGCACGAGTATCTCATGGAGAGGCTCCCTGCTCCTCTCTGTGAACATTGTCAGGTTCCAGTGTCTGTTCGACATATTATGTTGGACTGTCCACTTTATCAACGAGCACACAGAATTTACATCCAATGGCGTCTTCGCTCTGTGCCCCTTTCTTTACCTTCCCTTCTTGCTGATGGACCCTCCTTTAATCCTGACTAGTTGACTTTTTGACAAAAACTGACTTACTACACAAACTCTGAAGATTATACCTCTAGCACCTCCCTCAGTCCCTTCTACCTCGATCTCTTGCTACCCTCTATCCCTACTATCATCCATCCATACCCTACTAGTCATCCATCTCCCACTTACAATCTATTCTCCCTGTATATTGTCCTACCCTGCCGCACTGTATGACCCTTGTGGTTTAGCGCTTCTTTTTATTATAATAATAATAATAATATACAAACGAGCCGCTCATGTCCTTTCACATGCTATTTCATTACTTTTTAACAAATCACTAGAAACTAGCACTTTCCTGACACTATTCAAAACAGCAAGGGTTACACCAATACACAAAGGTGGTGACCCTACAGACGTAAACAACTATAGGCTAATATCAAACTTGCCGTTGCTATCAAAAATCTTCGAGAAACTTTTGCACAAGAGATTATACTCGTTTATAACGACACAAAGCATACTCAACACCTGCCAATTTGGCTTCAGGAAAAATAAAAGCACTAACGATGCAATAGTAAAATTGATAGACCTGCTTTACACAGCTCTGGAAAATAAGGAATATCCATTAGGACTTTTTATTGACCTAAGGGCTGTATAACCCTTGTGGTTTAGCGCTTCTTTTGATTATAATAAAGATATTGACCTAAGGAAAGCTTTCGACACAGTAAACCACGGCATCCTACTCCAAAAACTTGACCACTAGGGAATAAGAGGTCATGCACTTGCATACTTTAAATCCTACCTCACTAATAGGTATCAGTATGTCACCATTAAAGACATCCTCCACGACACGACCACTTGACACCAGAGTACCGCAGGGAACCTCCACTCCATTACAACAGATATTAGAGCCAGGAAAAAAAGACCCCCCCCATACCACCAATACCACCAATCCAACTACATTCATCTTTGCTAATATACAAGGTCTAAAGCCAGCAACAAACAACAAGGTACCTTACATTAGTGGACTGCTTACAGAGTCAAATGCCATGTTTGCGGCTTTCACAGAGACCCACATAAGAGATCACTTGGACAATGAAATATGGATCCCGGGCTACAACCTATACAGGTGTGACAGAGTGAATGGGCAAAAAGGGGGGGTTGGCCTGTATATCACAGAGTCACTTATATGTTCAGAACTACTAAATGCCTCAAATGATGTAGTTGAAGTACTAGCAATAAAGGTCGAGAATCAAAACCTGGTCATCGTGGTTGTCTACAAGCCCCCGGATGCAACGTCCCAACAATTCCAGGAACAGCTTCTGAAAATTGACCACTGTCTGGAAAATCTTCCAGCTCCTGCCCCCATGCACTCCGCTCCAGGCCCAGACTCATGGAACTCCGTGTTCATCAAGAACTGCAAGAAGCCCCTATCACATGCTTTTAACATCCTATGGAGAGGGAGCATGGACACTGGGATCGTCCCGCAGCTACTAAAAACAACAGACATAGCCCCGCTCCACAAAGGGGGCAGTAAAGCAACAGCAAAGAACTACAGACCAATTGCGCTAACGTCCCATATCATAAAAATCTTTGAAAGGGTTCTAAGAAGCAAGATCGCCACCCATCTTGATACCCATCAATTGCACAACCCAGGACAGCATGGGTTTAGAGCAGGCCGCTCCTGTCTGTCCCAACTACTGGACCACTACGACAAGGTCCTGGATGCTCTAGAAGATAAACAGAATGCAGATGTTATATACACAGATTTTGCAAAAGCCTTTGACAAGTGTGACCATGGTGTAATAGCCCACAAAATGCGTGATAAAGGAATAACAGGAAAAGTTGGTAGATGGATTTATAATTTCCTAACACATAGAACACAAAGAGTAGTAGTCAACAGAGTAAAGTCTGAGGCAGGTACTGTGAAAAGCTCTGTTCCACAAGGCACAGTACTTGCTCCCATCCTATTCCTCATCCTCATATCAGACATTGACAGGGATATAAGCCACAGTGCTGTGTCTTCCTTTGCAGATGACACCGAATCTGTATGACAGTGTCCACCGTTGAAGACACTGCAAGACTCCAAGCAGACATAAACCAAATCTTTAAATGGGCTGCAGAAAACAATATGAAGTTCAATGATGAGAAATTTCAATTACTCAGATACGGAAAACGTGAAGAAATTAAAATCTCATCGGAGTACAAAACTAATTCCAACCACACAATAGAGCGAAAAACTAATGTCAAAGACCTGGGAGTGTTCATGTCAGAGGATCTCACCTTCAAGGACCATAACAATGTAGCAATTGCATCTGCTCGAAAATGACAGGATGGATAATGAGAACCTTCAAAACCAGGGATGCCAAGCCCATGTTGACACTTTACAGATCGCTTGTTCTATCTAGGCTGGAATATTGTTGCACACTAACTGCACCTTTCAAGGCGGGTGAAATTGCTGACCTTGAAAATGTGCAGAGAACCTTCACGGCACGCATAAGTGCGATAAACCACCTCAACTACTGGGAACGCTTGAAGTTCCTAAACCTGTACTTCTAGAACGCAGGCGGGAGAGATACATTATTATATACACATGGAAAATTCTCGAGGGCTTAGTACCAAACTTGCACACAAAAATCACTCCCTACGAAAGCAAAAGACTCGGCAGGCGATGTAACATTCCCCAATGAAGAGCAGGGGTGCCACTAGCACGTTGAGGGACAACACAATAAGTGTGAGGGGCCCAAGATTGTTCAACTGCCTCCCAGCATACATCAGGGGATTACCAACAAGCCCCTGGCTGTCTTCAAGCAGGCACTGGACAGGCACCTCAAGTCGGTACCTGATCAGCCGGGCTGTGGTTCGTACGTTGGACTGCGTGCGGCCAGCAGTAACAGCCTGGTTGATCAGGCTCTGGTCCAACAAGAGGCCTGGTCACGGACCGGGCCGCGGGGGCGTTGACCCCTGGAATTCTCCCAGGTAGACTCCAGGTAGACTGGGGATTTCAACCTCAGGCACCTAAATGGAGGAACATTGCAAACAATGTGGTAGCAGAGATAACACCAGGAGGCAGCTCAGATGAAAATTCACACATGCATGAACTTTTAAATCTCTGCACCAAGTTCACCTTAAACCAGCAAATAGTAGAGCCCACAAGATTAGAGAATACGTTGGACCTCATCTTCACAACAATGATGATCTGATACGAAATGTCATCATATCAAAAACAATATACTCAGATCACAACATAATAGAGGTCCAGACATGCATGCGGGGAGCTCCAGATCAACAAAATGTGATCAGCCGTGAGGGAGCTTTCTCCAAATTCAACTTCAATAACAAAAACATAAGGTGGGACCAAGTAAACCAAGTCCTAAATGATATAAACTGGGAAGATTGCCTAAGCATCACGGATCCCAACCTATGTCTTGAACAAATTAACTCTGTGGTACTTGAGGTTTGCTCAAGGCAAATTCCCTTAAGGAAAAGGAGGAGAAGATGCAAACTAGAAAGAGAGAGGCGCTCCATATACAGGCGAAGGCACAGAATAACGGAGCGGCTACAGGAGGCCAATATCTCTGAAATTCGTAGGGAGACACTAGTCAGAGAAATAGCAAACATCGAATTAAAACTAAAGGAATCTTATAGGAATCAAGAGACACGGGAAGAACTAAGAGCCATAAATGAAATTGAAAGAAACCCTAAGTATTTCTTTTCCTATGCAAAATCAAAGTCGAGAACAACAACCAGTATTGGGCCCCTACTTAAACCGGATGGGTCCTACACAGATGACAGCAAGGAAATGAGTGAGTTACTTAAATCCCAGTATGACTCAGTCTTTAGCGAGCCACTAACCAGACTGAAAATCGAAAACCTAAATGATTTTTTCATGAGAGTGCCACAGAACTTGACAGACGCATGCCTTTCTGACATCATCACTACGCCAAATGACTTTGAAAAGGCAATAAATGACATGCCCATGCACTCCGCTCCAGGCCCAGACTCATGGAACTCC
Source organism: Cherax destructor (assembly GCA_009830355.1). Lineage (NCBI taxonomy): Eukaryota > Metazoa > Arthropoda > Malacostraca > Decapoda > Parastacidae > Cherax > Cherax destructor. The sequence continues at coordinate 5,897 of WNWK01056892.1, forward strand.
GTGTTCATCAAGAACTGCAAGAAGCCCCTATCACATGCTTTTAACATCCTATGGAGAGGGAGCATGGACACTGGGATCGTCCCGCAGCTACTAAAAACAACAGACATAGCCCTGCTCCACAAAGGGGGCAGTAAAGCAATAGCAAAGAACTACAGACCAATTGCGCTAACGTCCCATATCATAAAAATCTTTGAAAGGGTTCTAAGAAGCAAGATCGCCACCCATCTTGATACCCATCAATTGCACAACCCAGGACAGCATGGGTTTAGAGCAGGCCGCTCCTGTCTGTCCCAACTACTGGACCACTACGACAAGATCCTGGATGCTCTAGAAGATAAACAGAATGCAGATGTTATATACACAGATTTTGCAAAGCCTTTGACAAGTGTGACCATGGTGTAATAGCACACAAAATGCGTGATAAAGGAATAACAGGAAAAGTTGGTAGATGGATTTATAATTTCCTAACACATAGAACACAAAGAGTAGTAGTCAACAGAGTAAAGTCTGAGGCAGGTACTGTGAAAAGCTCTGTTCCACAAGGCACAGTACTTGCTCCCATCCTATTCCTCATCCTCATATCAGACATTGACAGGGATATAAGCCACAGTGCTGTGTCTTCCTTGCAGATGACACCCGAATCTGTATGACAGTGTCCACCGTTGAAGACACTGCAAGACTCCAAGCAGACATAAACCAAATCTTTAAATGGGCTGCAGAAAACAATATGAAGTTCAATGATGAGAAATTTCAATTACTCAGATACGGAAAACGTGAAGAAATTAAAATCTCATCGGAGTACAAAACTAATTCCAACCACACAATAGAGCGAAAACTAATGTCAAAGACCTGGGAGTGTTCATGTCAGAGGATCTCACCTTCAAGGACCATAACAATGTAGCAATTGCATCTGCTCGAAAAATGACAGGATGGATAATGAGAACCTTCAAAACCAGGGATGCCAAGCCCATGTTGACACTTTACAGATCGCTTGTTCTATCTAGGCTGGAATATTGCTGCACACTAACTGCACCTTTCAAGGCGGGTGAAATTGCTGACCTTGAAAATGTGCAGAGAACCTTCACGGCACGCATAAGTGCGATAAACCACCTCAACTACTGGGAACGCTTGAAGTTCCTAAACCTGTACTCTCTAGAACGCAGGCGGGAGAGATACATTATTATATACACATGGAAAATTCTCGAGGGCTTAGTACCAAACTTGCACACAAAAATCACTCCCTACGAAAGCAAAAGACTCGGCAGGCGATGTAACATTCCCCCAATGAAGAGCAGGGGTGCCACTAGCACGTTGAGGGACAACACAATAAGTGTGAGGGGCCCAAGATTGTTCAACTGCCTCCCAGCATACATCAGGGGGATTACCAACAAGCCCCTGGCTGTCTTCAAGCAGGCACTGGACAGGCACCTCAAGTCGGTACCTGATCAGCCGGGCTGTGGTTCGTACGTTGGACTGCGTGCGGCCAGCAGTAACAGCCTGGTTGATCAGGCTCTGGTCCAACAAGAGGCCTGGTCACGGACCGGGCCGCAGGGGCGTTGACCCCTGGAATTCTCTCCAGGTAGACTCCAGGTAGACTCCAGGAAGTGTCCTTGGTCCCCTGCTCTTCCTCTTATACATCAATGATTATAAAAACTTGTCTTGGGACTGCCTCATTGTAAGCTGCACTCTGGGCAATCGCTGTTGACACTGACACTCTGAGACACTTCTCTCAGACTTACAAGTGGCTATAGGACAAATTTCTAGCTAACTGCAGCCGAAAGAATTCCCCACTACATGCATGATTATGAAAGGGTTTAACTTACTTGATGGAGTAGAAATGTCTCCTAGTCTTCCACTCTCCCTAAGACTATAACCCCCTCCAAACACCATGTGTAGGAAAGGACCTTAATCTGCAAAATTTAAGTGGTATTAATGTCCTGCCTGCCCTGCCTGCACCTCAGAGTTCCCTTGTTTCAAAGGATATCCCCTAAGCTATATATGCAGTAAGTGACACTAGCTTCTAGACTAATACTTAAGGGGGATTGCCCACAATTATTACCTTATAGTGGGCATTCGCCCACTTATAACCCACAGCTCAAATAACCCCACCTTACTCCGAATATCGCCGGCCAGCTTTACTAAGAGAAATGCAGAGTGTATTGTCTTACTGTGGGGGCCTGGGCCAGAGACGAATATCCACAGTACATCGGGAAGCCTCTGTGATTCTTGGTTCCCAGGCAAGTATTTTGAAGACACGTGGGGGACCGAGCTCTAGCTCTTAGTACCCTGTTAACACCACGACGTCCAGTGCAAGAAGAAAGAAGTAGTGCTCTCTCCCACTTATATTCAAGTGTGGAGCTGCCAGTTCTCTCTAGCTAACATAACCTAATGTACCTATTTAAGGCTTATATTAATAATATCTAAAGTCGCCTTAATAATCCTACTATTAGTTACTAACTGTATAAACTTACCTAGGCCTTCCTAGGAGAATAAATCTATCAATTAAAGTGTGTAATCTTTCTACCTTCGCCAACTACTGTGTTTGTTTGGTTGGGTGTGTGGGTTCAGGAACTCCGAGGACCAATCCGTGGTACGATTAAGGCTCCAAACGGCTCAATTACCCTGTGGAACTTGAGCAACTCAAAAAAGTTTCCATAATGATCTTCCCAATGTATCACAACACCTGACGACACAACTTATGTCATCTCCCACCCAAATCTTGCCACACTCAACACCATTGTTAACTACGAATTATTAAAAATATCAACATGGATGACAGCCAATAAACTTACACTCAACACTGATAAGACCTTCTATATTATGTTTGGCAACAGAGCAGGTGATGCACAATTAAACATTAAGATCAACACTACTCCTATTGCTAAACATAATGAGGGCAAATTCCTGGGCCTTCATCTTGACAGCAGCCTGAAATTCAGCACCCATATCCAACACATAACAAAGAAAGTGTCCAAAACTGTGGGGATCCTCTCTAAGATACAGTATTATGTACCACAATCAGCCCTACTCACACTATATTATTCACTCATCTATCCCTACCTCACATATGCCATTTGTGCATGGGGATCAACGACAAGAGATGGCATTACTAATTTCAAATAATTGTTTTCCGACAAGGCGTCCCCTGTGGAGAAACTACTACTTGAATTAGTCGGCATTGCAGAGATAGACTCAGCACTCAAGGCGGTCCGGGATACCTCCGGCACCTGAGTAGGCTGGGCACTATCTTGCATGTCTAAAATTGTTGAGGGTGGAACACAGACTGAAGTGACAAGGTTTCCAGTGCCTGGCCGCTTGGCAATGCTACTAGATAACATATCATCTTGCAAGGACCTAATCCGAACTGTAAACTCTGCAGCTGTATGGCAGACCTCGGATCCAAGTTGATAACCCCAAAATGGTACAACTAGGTCATCGATTTGTGCATGCCATCGGTAAGGATCAAGCACAATTCAGAAATCTCTCATGGCAGCAAATCCGAGTAGAAGGTCACCAGGGTAACTAATCTTATCAACGACAAGGATGGAGAAAGTAAGAGTGGTCTGACCTCTGACACGTAATTGAGAATCAGCAACACCACTAAGGTAGGACACACGAGCTGGTTCTACGAGGAAGACATGTTTTAGCTGCTTATCTCTAAACAAACTAGACCTGATGATATTAACTTGTGCCCCAAAATCCATAAACACGTAGACGGGTGCACCATACATGGATCCTTCTACTAAAGGACCCATAGTTGCATTGGAACTAATATGCAAACAAGACGGCGGATTTTTATCAGTAAAGGTTTCTTCCACCTCATCTCCAAAATTATCATCATCGATCACTGGAATTTCATCATTAATTACCTCATTTATCTCATCTATAGTGCAATCATCATCAACTACTGGAATTTCATCATTAATTATCTCATTTATCTCATCTATAGGGCAATCATCATCAATTAATAGAGTTGCATCACCGCAATCCTCTCCATCGAGATCACACAGAGCCTCGAAGGAATTTTGAATGGGGATGGAGTACTCGGTATCTCCGACTGTCACCACGGGGCGGTTTGACTGGGGTGCTCGGATTACCCCGAGTTAGAGAACTGCGCTTGGTTCTGGTTATTAGGCTGAGAACCACGGCCTCTATTACCTCTCCTATTTCTACTGTATGAGCGTCCCCGGAAGGATCTGGGATACCCACGGTTATTCAAAGCATTACACTCAGATGTATCATGGCCAGCTATCCTGTGATAAGTGCAATAAGGTAATTCTGGTTAGGTCTCTTCGACAGTACGACGTTTCTTAGAGGCATTGTCAGGACAGTTTACTGCAATATGTCCTCTATAACCACAGTTGTAGCAGGTACGTCTGCTGTGGTCACTATAGGTACTACGATTACTACGAGCATACTTACTTTTTACACTCCCTTTGGATGATGAACGGGAACGATAGTTACTAGGACCTTGCCGTGTTGCACAAATGAAATGCAGCTACCACCCCAGCCCCACCCTGGGGTCGACAGAACACCAGACGATGCCATATTGTCTGTTCCCTCAGGTAGAGACTCGGAGTGGACAAAAAAATAGGAGAATATAGAGATCAAATAAAAAGGGAACATTACTAGAATATGGGAGAATAGACGGTAGCGGTCTATTCTCTTGGGAGTATGCTGCCACCACCTGCTCTTTTAATAGTGGAAGGGATAAAAGAAACGATAGTCATAGGAGAAGGGAGAAAACCAATAAGTTTGGGTTAGAGCAGGAGAAAACCCAGTGAGAAATAATACAGGATAGTTAAAACAAGATAGGGGTCCTGATAAGTACTGGCTCTTAGGGTAGCATGGCCTGAAAACACGAGCAGTAGGCACCTTATCAGGGGCTTGACTCTCCACAGAAAAATGATAACATCAATAGGTTATTTAATTTAATCTCTAACACATGGACCTTGTATACATGGCTCAAAGGGGGAAGTAAAACATCCCA